>LQRL01031313.1:23537-35283 GCA_001703475.1 Hydroides elegans
AAGTCTCTGTAAACTATTATGTGAGAGAATACCTAATACACAATTAATTTCTTGAAATCTTTATTCTGGTAGGAGATTGCATATTTGCTTGCATTAGTTTTTCTTTGTTTCTTGCTTGCAACTTCAGATTTTATGCAAATCAGCTTATTAGGCTTATTTCAAAGATATCTGATCATATTCTGTTAAACAATAAATAGAATAGACCATTTTAAACAAAAGCATCGTTGAGTGTTCCTCTCGTTAAGTGCGACAAAAATAGAGCTCGTTCACTGTGTACCATAGACTCTATAGGCTCTGTAGATACTCTAATATGAATCTTAGAATGAATAAGGCGTCTAAAGGTCTGTTTATGCTGTAAGATTCTCCCATAAAAACATGCGAACAGTTCAAAAGAGTGTTTACGCATTTTTTCCGAGTATTTATGCTGAATGACCTGTCGCTCCAAGATTATTACGGAAAAAATGCATAGTTTTCAAAGATCAATATGGTCTTGTCAAGAAATGACCCTTATTTTTGAAGCACATGTTTGCCAAAGAACATATTGCGCGAACACCGAATCGCACTGAAAACCTGCGAAAATTATCCGAATTATTTACTATGTGTTTAGTATAAATACGGCGACAGATTGTTTTGTCATTGTTTGGATTTTCAAGAACGTTCGCGCCTCGCATAAACACTCGGACTGCCTTGATCGCGCTTCTCATTTTGAGTCATAAAACCAGTCAGTTTCAGCTCAAAATTATATCACAAAATCATTTTTGAGGTTAATTGTGGCGATAGCGACGCTAAATTGAGTATTTGGCACACATTACATTCGTAGATTCCAGAACATCATCTTCCAAATCTTCAGGACCATTTTCAAATTTTACTCTTTTTGCGAAAATCTTATTTTTGGGCTAGCGCGACAAATTATATTTGTAAGGGCGAAACTGTCAGCATAAACAGACCTTTATGGAAAACAGTAAAATCAAGTCACCATGCATAGCAACATCATTCATTACAAGGTGGAAATTGTGATATAACATAGTTATAAACAGTGTCAAGGAGTACAATACTATGTTTTATTCCTAGAGCAGAGTGAAATACGGGATGACATAATTATTAAAACGGACGTCACCCAGGCCCTTTTAAGGCTGATTTTAAGCAAGTCCAAACCCTTGTTTTATAACTTGCATAAAAATTTACTTACCATAAACCATCAAGTAATATGAGTTGAAATTGGTAATAAAGTATATAATCCAAAACAAATGAATAAAAACTTTATTCCTAATCTTTTTAACCATTATATATGCAATCATAATCACTTCTTATCAATTATTTCTCTAACGTGTGTTTATTTACAAGTTCCATTGTTCTTATGCATTTACGTGCTTACGTCACAGTATTTCTACGCAAACCATCGCGTCACAATGGGGCTCGTACTCATGAGGCTTACGTTTTTTAACTTATCATTTTTTAAATGCGCGATAATTGCGTTTATTTAGAAGGTAGTTTCAAAGATAGTAGGTGAATGATTTTGAATTCATAACGAAAATATTTCATGTTCAGATAAAAAACGGACATAAAGAAAGATTAAACATATTAAAATATATTTTATTTATTAGTAATAATCGTTTTATTAATACTGACGGGTCCGAACCAAATTACTGGAACAATTTTATCATTGGCCCTTTCGGTGATTTTAAAATGATTAATTATTTTAATAAATTTTACATTTAAATCAAATTATCTAGGAATAAAACAATACTACAATTCGTGACAAGTAAAATCTGTCATTTCTCCTCGGGAAAGCAAAAACATAGTTTTTGCTTTCCCTCGGAGATTTCACTCGCCACTCATGAGGTATTGTCATTATATTGGACCAATGGCCTCATTTTAACAGTAAAGCTGAAAAAGTATTAGCAGTATAGTTGACTTTGTTGACCTCCTGATGTATCAGGAGTACCCAAAGAACTACTGTTAGAAGTTGCTTTAATATGACTTATTTTGGTATGAAACGAATTCCAATACAGCTTAAACTGGTGAAATATTATTTTTAAAGTGAATTTTCATTCTTTGTTTGCCAGCAAGAAAAGCCTTAAAAATCGTTGTCAGCAAACCGGTGTCAGCAATAATGGATACTCTTCAATGTTTCATGGCCCCCTGTAAGATCACTAGTATAATTATATTCCCATGATTCAGTCCTAATTGACTCAGAACAACGTTTATTTGGCTAAATAGTTCCATTTTATAGACCTTATTTCTAAAAATGAAAAAAAGGAAACTTATATTTATGTTCTATTCTGTGAAAAGGCCAGCAAGAAAGATTTCCCAGCAGAATAGATATTTCACAGAAAAAAAGTCGTTGTGTACTCCTGATTTATCATGTTGACCATCACTGTATGCATGTTTTAAAAATACTGGATTCTTATTTCAATTAAGAACATTTTAAAAAGGCACTTGACAATTTAAAAGTTTGATCTAGAGCAGCCTCTTTTACGAAAATAAAACAACCTCTATACTCTATTCCGCGGACAAGAGAATAGTTCCGGTACCAATAAATGATCATACAGAAAGGGCTTGTAATTTGTTACTGATAAATTACATTTAATTAACAAAATAAAACATTTAGAAGCAATACCGATACAAAGCAAATTTATGGGCAGGCGGGCGATTCAGATGCACTCAGTCTCTGGCTCCGAACATCTGGAATGCTCATCCTTGTGCATAACACTTTCTTTACCAACGTGTGGCTGCTTCGTGATTTATTTTCAGTTGGTATACTTTAGATATGTTTCAATATCTGTTATCACCATATTACTATATTAATTTTTATTTTCGAATTAACTACGCAATGTTGTTTGAAAAAAATGCAATACGTTCTATTCAGGAATATGTTAGAACTATATGCACGGGTATTCACCGTCGATGCAAAGAGGTTTCAGAAAGTTGATTTTTGTGCAAAAAAAAATTTTGATGAGCGAATAAGACTTGAAACATGGATATCATATTCATTTTAATAAACTTTCACTGCTCTCAGAGGGGCATGATGAATAATAAACAGAAATACCCAACGGGCAATTTTAGGAATAATGTCTCATTCCACTTCATTATATTTGAAATTAAATCTAACCTTCTTTAAACCTGTTTATTACTGTTAGCTATGGCATGATTTTATTCTTAATTTACCAGCAAGAAACAAAGAAAATACAGTAAAACCTTATGACCGGACACCTTGATATACCAGGCACTCAAATTTTTAAAAAGAAATATTTAAGTATTTCATCTGTCTTCTCCGGACTGTTATCACGAATGACAATATATATTCGACATTTTATTTTACTAAATTACTATATTTTGAGCTCTCGGCAATGTATATTTAACATTAAATATGTTCATGCATGGGTTTAGTGGTGACAGGCATGTTTTGTATTTGATATTAGTTGCTTTATTATTCAGCAACAAATGCATTGTAGGGGCTGGTATCAGAACTCTTGGATTAGTGGTTTGAATATATCCTCAGAGTTACACGAAACCACACCCTAGAAATGTGTTCTAAGCTTCAGGCTAAGACGTTGAATTTTTTATGAGTATCGGAAGAGGAATCGAAAAGGACACATTTCCATTTGAGTTGCTTCGAAACACTTTTGTTGGGCTTCGGTAGTTGTTTTAAATATTTAATATTATGTTATGCATATTTTTTTCTATGTAAATATTAGATTTAAAAAATTACAATAAGATAATTAAGCCAGAAATAGTTTCATTTGTGTATGAGATTGGTTGTAAAGGTAACAATAAAGTATATCTGAAACATATGCGCTCTATCGTAGACGCTACGAACCTGTCAACAAATAACCTTCAAACACATAAGACCTTTAAAATAAAGCTTTGAAAATATATGAACTAATTAGACCGGATACTTCGCTAAACCGGACACCTTTGCTAAGTTCTGTAGGTTTCCCGAATAAAGTTATATTATGGTACCAATAACTATGCATAAAAACTGCCAGCAAAATAAAACATTGATATATGGAACCTCGTTTTTATGTATAGAATATTTCTAAAAAAAAACTGTTTGTGTCCTTTGTAAAAAAAAAAATCTTATAGAGATAATTAGTGCATCTCATTAATAGTTCAATGTGTTAATTCCATTTATACTATAAATCAGCTATTGTATAGTCACTATTAGAATCATATATTTATAATGAGTTTTTTTGTCGTAAAAAGGCCAGGGAAATACACAATGTCTGAAATTCAATTATTTTTCTAATATTTTCTTTGAAAATTCCAGTAAGATTTGTATTTGAAAAGAATTTATAGAACAATGAGAATAAACAATTAGATAAAGTTTTTGTATAAGATGACAATATTTCACCATTAACGTTGCAAACCAAATGGTTTTATGTCAAAATAAAACCAGTTTTATGAAATTCTAATACTCTTTCGTCCTGTTTAACCCGACTTCGGTTTTAACCTGGGATAAGTCACACATTGATCCTTAATTCGATCGCGACAAATCGAGTGATGTGTTACACATGGTAGAACTTATGACTGAGTGTTATAGTTTTATATTTATTATACATGTATATCCGAAGCGTTAAAAAAGTAATAATTGTTGAAAATTAAAAAAATATCAAATGCTGGGATTCTGTCCACCCCGTCAGAAATATCGCGGGGATTTTGTCCTAGCTGACCTAATCGCGGGGATTTTTGTCCGCGAGGGATTTTGTCCACCGGGGATTCTGTCCTAGAACCGGTTTACACATATCCGGGATAAAAGTTTTTGCCAAATCTAGGATCTCAGTCTGATTAATGTAAACATTTTTATTTTCTTTTTAAACACATTGGTTTTATGTGCCTTTATATTGTTAAAAGTACTACAACGATTCAATAATTTATAACTGTGATATTTCTGTCGTTTGATAAAAATGGATGTGCCTTAAGTCTTCTGATTTCGCATTTTTATTAAATTATCGCTCAAATCTGACAACATAAAACTTGTTATTACTTTTTGAAATTTTTATTTGTGATATTATGACTCATGTATTTTGAATATGTGCGATGTATAATTTGTTATGTGTTCAGAAAATATTTTAAGTGATTTCAACCAGCGGGTTAATGCCGACAAATTTACTTCCGGGTTTTGTTAGGCACCAACCCAAAAGTTGGTGGCCTAAAGAGTAGGGGGTGTATGTCCGTCTGTCATCGCTTTTAGGCCCCAACCCAAAAGTTAGGGGCCTATGGGTTTGGGGTGTCCGTCTGTCCGTTCGTCTGTCTGTCCGTCATACTTTTTTGTACGGACTAGAACTTTTGAACGGAAGGTCATAGAGACTTGGTTATAGGCTCAAATGAAAGGTCTTGGTCCGAAGATGAGCCTTTTGACTATTTTGGTTAAAAAACACCCGACCGGAAGTTGTCAAATTGGCCAAAATATCGAAAAATAGCGGTTTTCAAGACTTGAGCTTGTACGGGCTAGAACTTTTGAACGGAAGGTCATAGAGACTTGGTTATGGGCTCAAATGAAAGGTCTTGGTCCGTAGATGTGCCTTTTGACTATTTCGGTCAAAAACACCCGACCGGAAGTTGTCAAATCGGTCAACATATCCAAACTTAGCGGTTTTTCAAGACTTGAGCTTGTACGGGCTAAATTTATGAACGGAAGGTCATAGAGACTTGGTTATGTGTTCAAATGAAAGGTCTTGGTCTGTAGATGTGCCTTTTGGCCATATCGGTAAAAAAAAACCCGACCGGAAGTTGTCAATTTGGCCAAAATGTCCAAAAATAGCGGTTTTTCAAGACTTGAGCTTGTACGGGCAGGTCACAGATACTTCTGAAATACTCAAAAATGACTTTGGGGGCGTTGGGGCCTGTTCGTGTTCACTGAATACTTGTGTGTACGGCCTTTGAACTTTTGAATTGAAGGTCGTAGAGAGTTGGTTATGGGCTCAAATGATATGTTTTGATACGTAGATGTGCCTTATGGCAGTTTCGGCATAATTCGGCCACAGAAATCTGGGGGCGCTTGGGGCCGTTTTTTTTTCGCGTTTCACAAATACTTCGGGTTGAATCCACATAATAACGGGCACCATGGTGGTTCAAAACATTTATGGAGATAACATTTAACCACTATAATATGTTGCAGAATCTTCTAAATTTAGGCCAGTACAAATATCTAACTACTGTGCGTTCGAAAACGAATACCACCGTTTTTAGCGATTGTTAAACGATGGAATATCCCTTCGTTATAATTATCACTGAACTTCATATATCTTGTCTTGCTGCAATCACATTCCAATTTGCAAGAATCTACCTCTTTCCTAAATATACGCAGGGTATCAAGCGCTCCTACTTTCTCCTATATTCACCTATATTTTGGGGGTCTCCTATTTTTCTCCTACATTTTAGGGTCATCTCCTATATTCTCCTATATTTTCGTCTTCACATGAGGACGTCTTGTTATGTAAATCGTTCAAAATAGGGGTTGTTTGATTATTCAGATCCATACAGTGTTGATTTTTGTGGTCCTAAAAATCGTCTTTAGTTGTTTTTTCTTTCAATTTTGTTTTCACTTCAGTGGAAATTTTGTTTTATATTGAATTTTTATAAATTAGTATGGGTCTCTTATTAAAACATCGCTCGCGCCTTCGGCGCTCGCATATTTGAAAGTTACCTTAAAATGCTGGCTCGCGTCTTCGACGCTATGATGTTCGTTAATTATTGTTCTGGTTTGCTATGAAGTACCAATTTAAATCTTGGATCAGAGAGAAAATCAGATGTAATAAGGGACAATATAAGAGAATCAGAAACTGAATGGTCATCCTGTACATGATTACATTCGGACTGCGCCATCGAGGCAAATGATGCAGAGAAATTGACACGGGTGCACCAAAATGTACACCAAAAAGAAGTGTTACCGCGAGGGCGCAATAAGTTTCTCTCGAGTGCAGTTTTCTGGAATAGGTGCACCCGATTATCAAATTAAGATGTCATATATTCTCCCATATTTTAGGTCAAACTCTCCTTTATTCTCCTATATTTCAGGTCAAATCTCCTATATTTCTCCTATATTTCAGGTCTAAATCTCCTATATTCTCCTATATTTCAGGTCTAAATCTCCTATATTTTCGCCTATCTCCTATATTTTTTGGGTAACTAGTCGCTTGACACCCTGTATACGCAATGTTGGGAATTGGAGCCGATTTCGGAGCTAACAACGACTAAGTCCACCATGTAAAGTAAATGGTGGACTTAGTCGTTTTCACTTAGTCGACTGTAGTACAGATATCTACAGTAGAACCTCGTTAAACCGAACACCTCGGGACCGGCAAAAAGTGTTCGGTTTAACCGATTTTCGGTTTATCCGATACTATTTATAAAGAACATATAGAGATTGGGACCTCAAATTTTATTCGATTAAAGCAATAATTCGGTTTAACCGTGTTCGGTTTAACGAGGGTCCACTGTATTTTTCATTTTGCTTTGCACTGAAATAAATATGGACTGAATTCATCCAGTTTGAAAATTTATTAAGTTATCTTGATCATGTGAATGAAAACACAACGTTATTAAAATCATTATAAAAAGGGGGCGTTTGTTAGAGATGATACGGTTTATTTATGGGCAACGTGGTTCAAGAAGTCGGAGGCCCCTCAGGCCCCTAACATTTAAAACCTTGGCCCTGGCATTTCCTTAAGCCTTTGTCATACATGTATATGATTAAAGCTCAAATGATTAAAATTATTAAGATATTAAAATAAAAATATAATATATTCACTTATTTGCCAGAAAATAAGTTATTACCGGGTATTAGCATTCATGGAATAACACTTTTCTATAACATAAATTGGTCGAATAACCTTATTGTGGCGAAACTGCGGAAAATGTGCCGACACGTTTGTGTATATTGTCGTAAATCGAACACTTTAAGGATGAAATTTCTTCATATCCCTGAAAAATGTACTTGAAACAGACTAACTAAACTCTATGGAATTCAAAAGTCATGTGGCTTTTTACGAGAATTGTTTCAAATCGAAACCTTGGCGAAACCCAAGATACCAAAAGGCATGATGGCTGTTTTTGACAGCGTAATATATTTTCAAAGGTAGATGTCTGTATCTTTTAATCATGATCAATTATCATAATTTTCAGGTAAACGATATTTTGTGGGAAACCAATGGCCGAATCCGAACTCATCTTAGTGACGGGTGCATCTGGCTTCATTGCCTCACACCTTGTCCAACAGTTGCTCGAGCAGGGATATCGAGTTCGCGGAACAGTTCGCAGTCTCAAGAACGAAACCAAAATCCAACCACTGAAAGCCCTAGGTGGAGAAGCCAATAAAAACTTGGAATTAGTCGAAGGTGACTTACTTGATGCGGAATGTTGGGCACAAATCATCGAAGGATGTACTTATGTGATGCACACTGCAAGTCCTTTTCCAACACAGAACCCTAGTCATGAGGATGAAGTGATTAAGCCAGCAGTAGACGGAACACTAAATGTATTGCGAGCATGTAGCGGTCGTGTGAAACGAGTGGTGCTTACGAGTTCAGTCGCTGCTATTGATTCTGGTCATCAATCGCCACCGAACGGAAAAGCTTATGATGAGACCGTTTGGTCTAATCTCGATAAGTCTGGCACTGTCTATGAAAAGAGTAAACATCTGGCGGAAAAGGCTGCATGGGATTATGTGAAAGGCTTACCGGAAGAACAAAAAATCGAACTTGCTGTCATCAACCCATCTTTAGTGGTTGGTCCGTTGCTCACCAATGTAGTGGGCACGAGTAATGCTATAATATGTAAGATAATGAATAAGGAAATGCCATTGCTACCAAAGCTATCGTTCAATGTAATCGACGTCAGGGCAATTGCCAAGGCCCATATCGTGGCTATGAAATTACCGGAAGCGGCGGGTAATCGACATATTGTATGTGGAGAACGGATGCTGCTCTCCGAAATGGCGTTACAGCTGGAAAAGGAATTTAAACCCATGGGTTACAGCATTCCCACCACAAATGCGCCATATCCTCTGATGTGGATTTACGGCAGATTCGATAAGGTCGTTCGAGATATTTTGCCACTGATAGGAGTGGATGCAAAGTATGATAATTCGCGCATGCGTAATGTGCTGGGAATTACTCCGCGTCCTGTCAATGAGACCCTATTGGACACAGGGTACAGTTTGATTGAAGCAGGACATGTCAAAAAGACAACCAAATACAAGCCACGATGCTGAAATATGATACTCCGAGCATTGATAAAAGTTACAATTCTAAGTCTTGATTGAAGTTTTATACATTTTATACATTTTATACATTTTATACATTTGAATCTTCTTAATTTGCATTTTGAGTCTAATATATTATAATTGATGTGATAATATATTTTCATATTCTATTTACAACATTGTATAAAACTGAACAATAATCAATTATTATTTCTTCAATTTCATATTTTTCTGAAAAAAATGATATGTTTTTACAGAGCACTCGGGAAAATCTTCATGATAGTGTTAATCGAATTATTTAATTCATATCACATTTCGCTTCTTTCATGAATATTTTCTGTTGTTTAATGTACTAGTAAATTGTTTATTGCATTTCTGTATGGATTCGACCTTTTGGAGCACCAGTTATAAATTGGAATGAGTTTTCTTGGCACGTAAGACTTATGCAATGGAATTATCTAGCCTTTACATAAACCAGCTAGTCTGATGATGATACATAGCTTTGATTCAGTGGTTAGATTTGGAATCCAGGTTCTAGTGAATATTTGACCTGGTACATATTTGTTTTATCTTTTTTTAGTGAATTACCGGGTACTGTAAAATCTTTCTAAAAAGTACTTATAGGTGTGTCCTTGGTATTCATGAGATATAATTACGGTGTAACTTTTTATGTTAAAATAACATTTAGTTAATGTTGTTTATGCAAAATATATAGTTTTGAATATAACAAAAATAGGTTATGAACAGTGTTCGCGGTTACCGCAGGCCCGGGGCCAGTAACTTTTCTGCAGGGCCAGTAACTTTTTGAGGTTACTGGCCCGGCGGGCCAGTATGAAATCTGTAATTATTCTTCAAACATTACTTATTTTTTACTGATAACTTATACTTGCTAACAAATATTCGCTCGCGCCTCCGGCGCTCGCATATTCAGTCATTCAGGCTTGAAATCAATTTAAATGGTTACCATGTATCAAAATGAAATAAGCTTGTTCTTTTTCCCCGATTGTCTATTCGATGAACTGCTTTTAAATTTATTTTTTGATCAATTGAGAGTGAAACGTTCCGGATATGCTGTGATATTATGCTAGTTATGCATCTGAAGTATGCGTTACCAACATACGCGGCTGTCGTCTTGGCTGTATGCATGCCACTTTAGATGGTACTCGTCGGCGCAACTGTGAGGATTCATGCATAGCAGGCTTATTTCAAATATTTGTCTTTAATTCCCAAAGAAAATTCCGCTCGCTCCTTCAGCGCTCGCAGCTTTTTTCAACACTTAAATATTGTGTGCAAATTCCGTTTGATAATCACACGTATATATTCAAGAAAAGTTGCAGTACTGCAATACTACAAATTAAGGTAATGTCTCCACCCTAGAGGTCGGGCCAGTAAGTTT
The DNA here is from genome assembly GCA_001703475.1 of Hydroides elegans. Classification (NCBI taxonomy): domain Eukaryota; kingdom Metazoa; phylum Annelida; class Polychaeta; order Sabellida; family Serpulidae; genus Hydroides; species Hydroides elegans. The sequence goes on from LQRL01031313.1 coordinate 34,139, forward strand.
TCGGCCGGGCCAGTAAGTTCTTAGGGTTACTGGCCCGGAGGGCCAGTATAAATTTTAGCTTAAGCGCAAAAATTGGTTATGAAGTTCAGAAAATACAGGATGTTAGGGATTTTGGCAAGCATAATTCTGAAACCAAAATTGTTAACTCTAGACTTATGTTATTTATTGTGTAAATTTCTAACAAAAATATGATAGCTTGTGTAATATTTTGATAATTTTGCAGTTAACCTTCAACTAATCAGAACAAAAACACACGATTAAATCGGATATGTGTATATCAGGCAACGGTTTACATTGCCTGATATCGTTAAAACAGTTTTTCAATAGCTGAAAATATATATGTTGTTTTGTAATAAATAGATTTCTTGATGCTACCCAATGCCTTTTCTTTAGGCCTCCTCTTACTAAACACTAATTTACCACATAAGAGAAATGACACAAATGGTACATTTTAACAGTTTTATTACAATAAATACAAAACTCATGGTTCTTCTTAAGCATATAGCCAATAATTATCCCCCGTGAAAACGGGGATATAGGGTTGAGCTTGTCCGTCTGTCTGTCCGTCCGTCTGACTGTCTGTCTATCTGTCTGTCCCGCTTGATATAGGATACTTTGTGCACGCGAGTTTGGTATGAAGGAGTTGAGCTGGAGCTTTCAAATTTAATACACGTATAAACCAAGGTCTGAAGCCGTGCCTCGTCAAGGTTTTATCTCGATCGGTTGAAAATTGTCGATTCTTGAGCACTTTAAGAATTGTCGATTTTAAACTTTTTTTCAGATACCAAGCACTTTGTGCAGGCGAGTTTGGTCTGAAGCGATTGAGCTATAGCTTTCAAATTTTATACATATATAAAACAAGGTCTGAAGTCGTGCCTCGTCAAGGTTGTATCTCGATCGGTTAATATTGTCGATTCCGGAGCACTTTGAAAATTGTCGATTTTAATCATTTTTACAGATGCCAAGTACTTTGTGCAGGCTAGTTTGGAATGAAGCCATTAAGCTAGACCTTTCACATTTAATCTCGTATAAACCAAGGTCTGAAGTCGTGCCTCGTTAAGGTTTTATCTGGATCTGTTGAAAATTGTCGATTCTGGAACACTTTGAAAATTGTCGAATTCATCATTTTCACCCGATGTTAAGTA
>LQRL01031322.1:10299-22230 GCA_001703475.1 Hydroides elegans
TGATGTTTTGCTGTGCTAAGTACTGGTTAAAAGTGAGATTTAGTACTGTAAAGTCACAATTATAGCTTTAAATGAAAAAAAAAATAAATCATCCAACAGGTACCTTTAGATCTGATTTGATTAAAATAAATTTTGAATAACAAATAAACTGTTGTTGTTTTCTTCAAAATGTTGTAAAATGTACCATGTCAATTGCATAAATTTGTTATATTTCAATGAATAAAACGATGTGAATTGAAAACAAATGCAATGAAACAGTAGTAGTTTTCTTCGAGATTGTTACCCGTACACATCGTTACTTTCATGTTTCAGGTGATGTTCACATGCTTCGACCGGATAAACCATACACTATGTTGATATAAAGATGGTAAGTTATATAAACTAGTTCTTGTGCTATGTTTGAAATGCGCATTTTTCCTTAAATCAAGGCGCGAGTATCCTTACGATGTTATATGAATAATTGACTTATATGTGTATCAAATAGAGTTTCCAAAAGCGGAAAAATCTTACGATCATCATATAGAATTATTTAATAAATTCATGACCACTGAAGCTCTGAAAACCAATTATGTGAAACATAGCCCTATCGATGTCGGACACACATACAATAAAGCTGTCTTAAATATAGATTGTGTTTAAAAACATGCTAGTAACATATACGCCATACACACGATGAATGTATTCGCCACGTCGTCGCGTACCATGTGCGGAATACTCTTAGGAACTCTATATGTTATCGAAAAAAAAAAGAATAATGAACTTTTTTAAATACTAAAGTGGCTGAAATGTAAACAATGTTGAATTGTTTTCACAAACGCAACAGTAATTAGAATTAGCAAAGTATTTGGAAACATAAACCAACTAACAACTGTATATAATGATGCATTGTTATATTTGGTCCAGACCCAGGTTAGGAACTAGAGTTTCATTGTGTGTCCGGAATCGCTTTCTTATAATGGCTAGAACTGTTGAACGAAGGATCGCAGAAACTCGGTCATAGGCAAAAACATGATCTTGGTGTGGAGGGTCACAGAAAATTCGTCAAAGGTTACACATAAAGACCTTGGTATGGAGGGTAAACGCGTCTCGTTTAGATGCTATAAAAGTTCGAGTGTGCATATGTGCATTTCAAGGTTTTAACAGAATTTGGTAAACCGAAAGTGAGCAAAAGAATAAACAAATAAAGGGCAATGGAGACTTGATTGTAAACTGAAAGGGAAGCGCTATATATGCAGATGTCTTTCGATGGTCTTGACAATATTCACAAAACCGGAAGTGGTATTTTGTAATCGTGTATACATGTACATATCGTCTTTTGAAATAAACAACTGCAGCTCAGTTTTCTTAGAATAAGCCTTATCTATACACGTTTTTTAACATTTACATAGTACATTTTGTATATTGTTTAATCTCAATTCAGATATCTTGTTCTGATTTCAAGATAATAATTTTATTTTGTTTTGATCTGAAATATGGATATTGACCAATAAATCCTAGGAAGAATGCAAATAATATATTAATTCTTTTATACAAGAAAACAAGAAATGGGACTAAAAGATTATCGAATACCTTAATCGTGATTTATTTATGACCATTGCAGAACTTGGCATACATACTTGTTTACAGATTCATTATTTTACTTCTCATAATATTCAATATACTTCTTTAAACAATGTTTTTGAATATATTTTGTTTGAAAGCCTTGACAAAATGACAAAACTAAATGTCCTTCAACCATACATGTGTCTTCTTACTTATCCGAACGACATGCCTTTTTTTAGCCTGGAAAGAAGCGAAGCGCGAAGAGCGGAAAGTCCCGAGCTACTTCTAGTAAATCGGGACGAAGCAGCAGAAGTAGAAGCCCAAGTGGTAAAAAGCGTTCAAAATCAGCAAAATCGAAATCAAGGGCGACCTCTGCAGCAAGTACAGTGCGGGATCCTGATATTTTGGATTCATCTGCAATGTACAATCTTTATTATATCGCCCATGGACCGCAAGACGCCTTAGATGTCAGAGGCTTTAATTGGCCTGAAGGTGGGGGTAAGAAAAAAGGAAAGAAGGGGAAAAAGAAAAAGAAATGATATTAGATAGTCAATTAGGAAATTGGTGTGGTAGCATGTGTGTGGTATCAAATTTATGAAGAATTGGTGGTCATGATAGAAATGCTCAGAAAAAGCATGGATATTGATAGAGGTAGCATTTTCTTATGTGTCATTGTGATATTTTATGTAGCATTTATTACATATAAATGATTGTGTATCCTGAAAAACCAGTTTATTTTGAAACGTCTTCTTTTTGTCTTATAATATTTGAATATGATATTATTTTTGGTGTAAATATAAGACTTAATATAGTTGTTTGCCATAGAAAGTTTTAAAATGAAATGTATAAACCTTTTGGATTCCTTGGTATGAAAATGCAATACTTTCGATGTTACGTTTTAGAAAATCGTATACTAAATAATGACATATCAGTCTAATACTTCTTTCCCATGACGCTCTATATATCTAATATATATGCACAGTCGTCCATGTCAAAAGAGTTAATGCATTATAATGTTTATTAAGTGCCAAGTTTTATATGCAAAATTGTTTGGTCTAACGATTAACAAGTAATCATTATGGATATTTTTAATAAAAGACAATTTACAAAGAGCCATATTTAAGCGTACTTATTTTATTTCTTATCTACTTATTTCTACCCAAAGGAAGCATAATGTATTGATTAATGTTTTTACGTGTATTCATATCAAACAATATGTGCTATGCTTTACATATATAATTTTTATATTTTGTACATGTTTGTGTAATTTCAAATCGTGTAACATTTAATTAAAAGCCATATGAGTGGCATTCATAAGCTCTTATTTTGCATGCTATGCATAAATACAGTATATGAAATACAGTATGTTTGCTACCGTACGTCCATGTCACAAGTGTGTTGTTTAATGTGAATATGTAAATTTCTCTCGTGAGTATGTATTTGTTTTCTATGTTTAAAATGTAAGAGTTGCTATATTCTTATACATTTATTTTATATACAAACGCAATATGATATATGTGATTATATAAACTAAGTAAAGCTTTATATATGCCGTTTTATTGTTGTTTGAAATTTATTAGACATGGTTTATTTCACAGCCTAAGTCTTATGGTCAAGGTTTCAATTTTATAATAAACGTGAACCTGGTCTAGACTTAATCTGTAAAATCGATCCAGGCTACTGCTTTTGTGACTTGCTCATGAATTTTATAGTAAATATTTAAATGGGCATTATCACCGTCCTTCAAAATATACCTCCATGTATTGGTAATATTTGAATCAGAAAGGTATTAATCAAAATATAGATTATTATATATTTTATTTTTGTTAATTTCCCAGTATAACAATATAGACAACATTACACGCTAAACCTGCTGATGAGACACCTTAGTTTTCAAACATTTCAGTGGAAATCTATAAAGGAAATAGCCATTGACAAAGCCGTTATCATAATGATCTAAAAATCCGATAAAAGCCTTATTATACGGCGATTCAAGTTTGTAAAAACACCGACACGACTATCTATTCTTCTTCTGGCGACGGCTTAAAAGCCTAATGTGTTTCGACAAAGCCAACACAAAGTTATAGGTCCATACTCTACGGATCCATGATAACAAGTCATTGATGGTCCTTCAATGCTATAATGAATAGATAAACATATAATGAAATTGCCATATCAATTGATTATTCATAGATAATCTGATTTTCAGACGTTTCGATGGCACTTGAACATACATTTATTGTGACCAGTGCTAACAGTGCAAAATAATAAATGACAACACAAATATTCTTATTCTTTGGGATGATCCACTCTATTTGTTTATACATGTATAAATATATACTGTACTTTAGTCTACTTTGGTATATTACTTGTTATAAAGTAATATATTGACAAACGTTAAAATAAAGAACCCGGGGTAACGATTAACCTAGTCTATGGATAAACGAACCTAATAACAGAGACTTTCCAGTCAACGCTATTTCATAGGATATAAAAAAAGGACGATTATTGCATATAGTATAAAGACCAAGTAGTATATATTGTATGTAGGAACTTATACATTCAGTCCATATAAATTATACGAACTTATCAAATTAGAAGTTATATAGCAACTGAGAAGTGTCATATTTGCTCGTTGTTTACACTAAAACTACCTTACAATCATAATGCTATGAATTTGTTGTATCACATGTTTCCTTATATAAGCAAAATCATCATAAAGACTTTAAGTTGCTTTGAGTATCACATCAATATATTCCACACATCTCATTTAAGAAATCACATGAAAGCAACAATTCTAAAACATTTTTTATCTAAAATTAGCTTGAAGATCAAATTTCTATGGACGGAGGTAGATAAATATAACATAAAATATAGAATCCAATAAATAAAATTCAATCACTTTTAATGGTATATCACAGTTTTTGAGTGACTAAAAGCTATTATAACATGACTATTTGTAATGGGAGTTTTAAAAAAATTGAATTTACATCGATACATGCGTAGAGACATTGTTCGTCCCGATTTGGTATTGTAAATCTCCCATTGGCTCAAAAGAAAACAAACCACAATTTTCTTAAAAGCAGAGCTACTATCGATAAGCAAATGATTAATTTACATATTTCATAAAAATATATAAAGTTACAATTTTTACACATGTCAACCCTAATCTACATTTCCACTGTTTCATAGCCCTACGAGTGCATATAAAACAATTGTATCTATAAGCCACTATATTCTCTGTCAAGACTTACATCGATCAAAATGGTTTATCAGCAAAGGACTAGTATTTCAATTGAATATATTTACAAAAAATCACAAATATATTTCTTTAAAAGTACAAATAACTGACACTTCTAAGAACATGCTAAGTACTACATGTTATTAAATTCTAAAGATTCAATATCAATTTTTCACCAAAATTGATACTTTACAAGGAACAAATCATATAAACCCACCTAAAAGCGTATATAAATTGTTTTGAGCAGCACGGCATTCTAAAAATAGCACCATTTCAAGGTATTCGAGCCTTTAACATACTCATTTGAACACTTAATTTGTTAACGCTTGCTTTCCGAAAGTGTCTAAGAATTGTTCGTACATCGAATATTTGTAAGCAATAATATCAAATTTAAGGTCGTCAATTTAACTTTCTGCATCTTTATTCTCACCCTTTTTATCTTCGCTTATTTTTCTCAATTCGAAAATAGAAAATTAAACCTCTTTCTTTATATTTTGTACAAAGAAAAGTTTGGCATCATTATGTTTACAACAAACACACAGCACTCGAAATGCAATATTGTATTCATGGATAAGCCCGTTAGAAATGAGTCCCGGAAACATTAGATAACTTCCGGTTTTTCAGTACAATTAACTCTTATGTGTAATTATTTTCTTTGATGGTCAATTTTTATTGATACAGACCCTCAAATCATACAGCGTTAAATTACTCTATACGAAGTAGTTCCTCTGTAATGTTTGCATGTATTCTGAACGAGATTTATTGAATGCTGACATACTCATCATAGAGTCATCTAAAGTAGTTCGCTGTGGCGGGTTGATATCAATGTGCGGACCTACAACAAACAAACAATAAATATAGATTAATAAACATAGATCTTTTCTCAACATTTCAGATCCCAACATTTGGGTTGTAACTGTTTATTCTATTTTTTATTCCAGAGGGTTTTCGATAATCTTAACTTCCACAAATATCCTATGTCTCTTCACATAATCCACTTTTTTTCACAACTTGAACTTTATTACAGAACATGTATTCAAACCACTCACCCTTTCTAAGTACTTAATAAGTATGAATGATATGTCACAATTATACTTATAGTATTTATACATATAGTACTCAAACTCAGATACCTACCACTGGTACTCACCCTTTTCTAAGTGCTTGGCAATGCTGCGATCCAGTTCCTGGCGTATTTTGGCACTGAGGTCATTGAGGCCATGTGACCTTTTGCTCACAGTCCATTGGTTGTTGAGCATGTAGCTGCCGTCGAGATTGTTTGGCGGAGGGTGAGGAGGAGGGGGGTAGGCGTAGGGGTAGGGGTGGTGTCTGCTTTCGGATCTGCAATATTGGACAATTGTAACAATTATCGGATGCATTCATTGGTGATTAATCAGAAACCATACATCAAGAAAGTGGTTTGTATCCGATAAAGAAGCATGTTATCATTGTTTACTATATGATTTTGACGAACAAAAGGAAATAGATATTTTCGATAATTGTAATATCGTAGTAAATCTGAAACTTCTTCAAGTCTTTGTTCCTTAAAACACAGTATCGGTACCCACAAAAATGGTATATTCATCCAAAGAATCCCTTCCTTGAAACTAAAAACTCACAAAGCATTTGTGTTGGTCTTCTCAAGTCGCTCCATTTTCTTTTCGCACATAGGTCCTTCGGTGCCATTTAATATATGCATATCGATTAAATAGATAAGTATTTTGCTCTAAAACGTTAAATAATGAAACCTTATTTGCTTACAAGGCATTTGTGTTGGTCTTCTCAAGTCGCTCCATGAGCTTTTCACGCATGCGTACTTCAGTGTCGTACAAATTCTGAAGTCGCTTCGATTCGCGTTCGTGACGCTCCTTTTCTGTTAAAAGAACTTGCTGGTCGGCGCGAACGCGGGCTAATTCCTCCTGAAAAATGAAAAGTGAAGCAATTGAATATGCATTCTCATATAATATCGAAGGAACACTGAAGTATCAATTAGCTTAGTGACTACCCCCTCTGAAAAAAAAACATGTATAACTTAGAAACCAAAGCCCTCGTAAGCCATGTGTTAGTCATGAATTGATTCACATTTAAAACGTGTTAACAATCGGTTTAATATACGTTGTACTGAATACTTTTATTCATAATATATCAAAATCCTAATATAAAGATCTTATATATAAGATCGTTATAACGAGATGAGCTCAAATTATTTTTTCTTCCATATTTGCAAAATCAATTCCAATATTCCAACTCACCAGCAACTCTCGTTTATTGCGCTCAAACTCTCGCCGCATCTCGGAATCCGTGTCATCTCGCATCCTATCCAGTTTATCTCGTTGTTCGGCCTGGCCCTCGAGATAGGCGTTGACTTCCTGCAGTTTCATGTTGAGTTGAAACTGCGATTCTGCAGCGATCTCCTGGCGCACTTTGTCGATGTCACTCGAACCGTTGACAGTGCCGGAACCAGCCTAAAATGGAGGAAAATCCATTATGACGTACATGTATAAGGTGCAATTGTGTCTTATATGTTTAATTTTTAGGGTGATATGAACACATTGAAAAAAATAACCATTTTTATCAGCAGTTGTTCAATAAAAGGTCTTGATTAAAATAGACTTTATATCCTCAAAAATATAAGTAAAATAGATATCAGTTATGGAAAACACCTTAGAGTAAGATTGCTAAACGTTCATGAACTTATTCAACAAACAATGAATCGATAGGAAGCAAAGATTGAAATTCACAGCAAAGGTAGGTTAAAAGAATACAACAGCAAACAAATATTCTATAACACATAACTACTGCAAAAAGTTACAACAAAAGCATCGAAATAGAACCTAAATAGAGCATTCAGTTTAAGTAATGTTTTCCCCTTAATTATAGCTCACTTTTGGAGACTGATTCGTGAAACGCAATTTCTTGTTAGATCGCAATAATTCCCGTTCACTATTTTGAAGATCCCTTAAATCTTGCTTTAGCGTATTGTTTTCAGATTCCAATTTCAATTTAGATTGTAGCTCGGAATCTAATTGAAGTTGCAAATCTGCGGTCTGTAAAATTAGGAGCCAATACGGAATATGTAATTATATAATACAATGGCAGCTTTTCTTTTTCGAACAATAAGCTCCAAAAAGTTGTGAACTATATTAATTTTTCCCCCAGACTATTATACAATTGCCTTTCTATTATGTCCGTTGATTAATGCATTATGCGATAGGGAAATAGTGAAAGATATTAATATTTCAAAGTTTTCAAGCAAGGTATTTCAACCCCGAGAATATAGAGTCTACCTGTTTCTTCAACAAGTGAACAGTCCTGTCCATTTCATTACGCTCTTGTGCAAAGCTACTCTGGAGTACGTTATAAGCGTTTTCTGGTGTGTCCAGATCCTGAATGGGTTAATGAATTACGATGAACAAGTTGAGAAAAAAAGTTATTCTTACGAATAAACACTACGATGTGTATAGCAAAACACATGCTTTGTATAAATGCACAACATCATGAAGATATCGTAATGATGTTGTGCATTTATACAAAGGTATGTTTAAAGGTATGTCTAAAGGGCTTCACGTATTTTGAATAGAAGCACATCCAGAAGATGTTTTTGAGAAATAATTGTTTTGCTTAACGCGGGAATCCAATAGAAGGATATTAAATTCATTTTTTTGTCGACCCGATCCTAGCGAAAGGAGATTTCAAACATTTGTAGAACCTGCTTGCTATACGTGAAACCCTAAAAAATTATAACAACCTAACACAAATATTCCAAATATGAAGTGAGGTATTTACATGCAAATACAACGTAATAAAGTATAGTTAAGCATACCAAACGATTAAACTACCACCTATAACATTGTAGGATATACTATGAAAGTTAACAGACACTTTAAAACTATCAGATAGACTACAAGAGAAAATTTCTAAATTATTAATGTTTTTTGTCGTTTAAACAACCATTTAGATGTAAGGATCCTATGAGTTAGCACACAAAACCACACGACATCTAAATAACATACAGCCTTTTACCTCTTAAAAAATACGAAAAACATGCTCACAAGACACAGAAAGCCAATAGCACCAAAAAGACAAGTCAGCAAAAATATAAGTCAACCCCAAACATACCTTGAGACGCTTCTTTGCAGCTTTCAAGTAGCCTTTCAAAGAAGTCACTTCTTTTTGCAGTGTTGCGGTCCTGAAAAAATAGAACAATGAATGTGAATTTGAAAATTCAAAAAGTTTGAATGTCTGAACTGGACGTCCAGACACATAGAATCTAATGAACACAAACAAGCATCATGCTTTTAAGTATTCAAAATGAATCACATTGCTATTATTATTTTTCATTTCAAACAGATATAACTGTTTCTAGCTATACTCAATTGTTTGAACATACTTTTGTTGCTCAGCTTTGAGTTCTGTTTCGGCGGCTTTCTTCAATTCCAATGCCTTCCTCACTTTTCGCTTTTCCTGAAACAAAATGATTAGTTGTTTTATAATTCGATGTTTAGGATATAAATACAAATTATCATTTAAAAGAAACGGTTCAATAGTTTCATATTGGATACACGATCATTTTGCTCATAAGATAATAAAAAGTAATAATATACTAATAAATTAGTTGCATGTCCTTTAAAACCTACCTCATCAATTTTACTTTCTGCTTCTTGCTGACTTCGTTCTAACTGAGCCATCTGTGAACGTGAGAACAAAATGCAACATAACACGAACATGGTCAAACTACATGCAACATGCATAAACTGGTGTTAAGTGAAACATTGTGAACATTGTGAACAATATTATTTTTTTATGTCTTGATAAATGTTATTAGTGTTTTTTTTTTCTGGAACTTCCTGTGAACTCTTTTTTGCCCTTCCATTTTATTTACAATTTAATTAAATAGATATATATATGTAAGCAGGGAAAAATCTGAACATGCGCCTTTTAACAAATGCTTTTGGATATTGTCAAAGTTTACAAACGAAAAATTGATTTTCCCCAAGATGTATCATCTCATTATTTCTTAAACTTTTATCGTTTATATTCATTATTCTCTTAATAAGGGAAAAAAGATTTCGTTTGATTTATTCGTTAGAATTTTCCAACCAGCACTACATGTATATGCTTACTTTGACGCCCAAATGTGAACGCGATTTCACTTCACTTTCCCACATTTCTTTGGCGTCTGCGGCTTCGTAGGATGCGAGATTTCTATTTGCTGCCGCTTCCTGTAATACAAGGGTGCATCGTGAACGGATACATGCAATAACATAGTGAAACGTTGAACGAGTTAGTAAAACAAGGTTAGTCAAAAATAACATGGATCCGAACGATTTCTAATCACTTTAACTTTAGAGTTTTAATTTCTTTATAATAAATTTTAGATTATAGAGAATATTTTGGTATACATTAGGTCTATGAGTTTCTGAATCCCCTCTCGCTCTCCCTAAGATGTTATTAACAAGCATCTCATCATCTATATAATAATATCGGTAGACAATAATTAAGAGAGCAAAAGGATACAAAACTTTTTTCTGGATATGAAGCATGAATTATCAAAAAGTAAATTCCAAAATTTGCAAACACAGTCTAAGCTTTTCACAAATCTTACAGAATGAAATATGAAGATCAAAGACTCTATTTCAAGTTCAAAGCTGAAAGGAGCAACATTCTCACACAAGATAACTCAAAACAGCTGGAAAGATACTTAATTCTAAGAAAATATTAAGTCATAGATATATGCCTCAATTAAAGATATAGCAGTGCAAATACTGGCTTAATATTTGAAACAAACAAAAATCAATGTCACAAACGATACCTAGCATTAAAGGTCACAAAGTCTGAGAAAAGTACACGTAACGATAGAAAATTCCACCCAAAATACAGTTCACAAATCATAGATAATGAAATAAGGCACATCCTCTTACGTTCATATGAAGTTCAATATTTGTATTTTTGGCTCTCAAATCTCCAAGTTCTTCTTGAGAGCGTATATGAGCCTGTGTTTGATATGTAAAATTATCATATTTCTATGAATTTACTCAACATAAATTATAGCTTCTCTAGATAGATTCTAATTGTCAGCAACTGGAATCGCTAAGGAAGAACAGAAATCGTATTTATGCATTTAATAAATATGTTATATAGCTTATATGGATAGATTCTAACTATGGACTTATGGACGTCTGGCGGTCAAAACAGTTGAAATTGAGTGGAATCGCTTAGGTGAACAAAAATCTCATTAACTAGTTTTAACGATTTTAACTTTCACTTAAATATCTCTTTTACCGAAAGTTTATCTTCAAGATATGCGTTAGAGCTCTTATAGTTGCCAAGTAACGCTTCAAAAGTAGTTCGAATCTAACCAACAAATATATTAAGATTATGTCAATTGATGATTTTAAACAAACATGGTGATGACACGGGATTTGAAACACATTAAAGACGCATGCGATTAAATATTGCTCGTATAAAAAATTAGCATAAACATAATTCATGCAATATGGAATTCTGCAAAGTTCTCTCTGTCTGTTGAATACTTACTTTGTAGTAAAAAGTTTGACCAGTCAAATTTATTCGATTTTATTTGCTTCCGTTGACTGAATAGCACGGTACGACAACGGGGATGTCCCTACCACTTTCCAGCATCTGAACGTACGCCTCCATTCAATTTCATTGTCTTGCATTTCGAGCCAAATCATTCACATTTCCAAACGACGAAAACAGAGCCAAGACAAGGTTTAGAGCCCATTCTCTGACGATTACTCCAAAACGACCAAAATGTAAATATAATGAGTAAAATAAATTACCTGGTGTGAATCAGCTAGCTCTTTTTGCAGCATCTCAACGCGTTGGACCTGTTGCTCAAGGGCAGCTTCGAGTCTGGCCTTTTCCAATTCGACCTTGTGTAGGTTTTCCTCTGCATCGGTCTGATAACGAATATCATAGAAAGATAGTTCATTACATTGGTTTATGAATCTGAATGTGATACGTATTTTATATATTTCTCTGCGTCTCAAAGTCAAAAATAATGTTTCCAAGTTATTTATAATATTGAAATGACCCTTGTGATAACCTGAGATCCATGATTTTGTGAAAATGTTTAATGTCTTATATTTCAAACAAACTTACGTTTCAGGGCAGGATAAACATTT
>LQRL01031337.1:18809-29872 GCA_001703475.1 Hydroides elegans
TAAGGTTTATCTGTATATCGAATAACGTAGACTTTCGTTTGGTTAATTTTAACATGATTTTTTTCTATAAGCCATATCATATAAAATATGAAAAGATTCTCTTGTAATATACTAAAAATCTACACTCTTAAAGATACTTTCGGATGCATATATTAAATGTGTCGCATCATAAATGAATTAAAACAATAGCCTATGAGCCTTTATGTTCGAGTGATTGGCACCTTTCAGTCATGCATTATTTGCGAGCTGAACCCATATTCTCCGCTCTGACTCTAATATCAAACTTAGATTTTTGTCTACCCTTTTAGATTTGTTTTATGGTTAAGGTTAAGATTAAGCAGAGATTAAACGACATTTTTTGACGGTATATCTAGTTATATATGCGGTTCTTAATAAATTTAATCTCATAATCGAAACCTTATTTCAAATATATTTAAAGAACTTATCTAATTGTTCATGTGAAATCCCTCCCTCCTTTTAAACGCCCTGCTTAGTGGTATGTCCTTTTGAATCACTTCTCATATTTTAGATTTTATAGTTTCTATTGGTATAATCACCCAACCGTAAAGAAGCGACTCCCTGTTGACACAAACACATTGCCAATTCATAGAATTCTACTATTCAAAGACAAAGCACTTAACCTATTAATAGAATTCTATCAACCTATCAATAGAATTCTACCACTCAAAGACAAAGGAACTTGTTGATTTTCGAAGACACCAAATGATCCTTGCATGAAAATGAGGAAAATTATCACGAAATTTGTTTTTATTTGTTATCTTTTACACTTATTAATATTAAAATTCAATATTTTGTAAATCAGCCTTCTTTTTTATTCAACATTTGCAACGCTAAAAAAAGTTTGCATTGCATTTGCCGTTTTAGAGCTATTAACGCTAAAAGTGTATCTAAGGAGCTTGCGGTGCCTTTTAGTTTCATTAAAAGGTCATTGACACAATGTTGATATGGAAAATACATGAATGAAATGCATACAGGCAATTCCAGCGTTACGTACGTTACTTTTTAACTAGGGTACCTGTATTCAAATTGACAGGTAGTCAACTACAGACGTTATTTCTATTACATTTTGGCATTAAATCTAAGAAGAGATATTCCTGTTTTCAAAACAGTATACATTTAGCCATAATGTCTATCAATTTTCCCAGGACATTCAATAATGTCGTCGTTATGTACGTTACACAAAATGGACATGGGTTTTTGGCACTTATGCGGAAGTCGCTATATTTGCTCAACAAAGTACGTTACAGAAAGAAAAACCTGCTGAATTCGTTGAGTGATGACTTGGTCTTCTTATAAAGAAATTAATTTTGAGTTGTTATTCTCCCTTTGCATCAAATAACGTGATCAGCCTGACAGACTCGCGTTACGTACGTTACGTTACGTACGTTACAATGTCTTTGCGATTCTTCCGGTTGCTTATACTTTGTATTTTGCTATCTTTATTTCTACAAACTCAAATACTTTGATAAGAATAGATTATGTAACTATGAATAATGCATGAAGTATTGAGAAAACGACATATTTTCGAAAAGGGCAACCTTTTTCATTTCAAAAATGAGTTGTTTTTCCTGAAATATTTTATGTGTAATTTTTATCGGATTATCGAAGGACAATGCATGAAATAGGCTTATAATCAGATTTAAACATCAAAAAGATAAAAATATTACGGTTTAATACAGAATTCGAATTTCCTGCATAAACCTATTTATTTCATATTTAAACAATTGTTTGCAATGGAGTCAAAGAATGAAAAACATTGAAAACTTTCAATATGCGTTGTCCTCGTTCTTTCTTACATAAGCCCGCATAATATATCCTATTTGTTATGATGATTAATATATAAAATTCATTTTCTTAACTTAAATCTTTTTTTGGATTTCGATCAGAAAACATGAATACATATATGACCATGTTGAGAATGCATAATTTACTCATTCTTGTAATATATGCATGTAAATGCAAAATATTCCTGTTCTGTATAGTTTATGAACAAAAATAAAGTAAAAAAGTGCTTGCGGATCATCGGTATTATCGTATTTTGGCCCTGCATAGAATGAACACCTTGAGCACGATTCGAACCATTATAACTTATTTGAAATTTGCATTCGTTTGCATTGATTTCGCTTTAACATATTAAGGCACTGATCAAAACCAGTCTTTTAGATAAAATGTGATCCGAGAAATTGCATTTTTTTTATAGAAATAGACAGGTTTTGCAAGCAATTTTGATTCTAAAATCTGCTTAACGCAATTGCAAACAAATATCCCTTTGGTGCATATTATCACAGGTTAAGAAATGCTTATTGAGGTGTATAACACGTATTTTGCATTCAAATTTGTTATTTAAACAATATTTAATAAGAATTGCCATAGTCCATTGATTTAAAGTAAGATATATAGCGAGATGAAAAAAATCCATATTTTTCGTTACGTACGTTACACAATTGAAACGTCAGATATTCGTTCAGCAGTCCACTTATCAAACCAATTGTTATGTTATTGTATGATGGCATTGTCCAAGAGCATCCTGTAGAAAATCTTTCAATTTTACAATCATTCGTTCGATCTGTATAAAAACAAGAATAACATTTCGTTATGTACGTTACATGATTTTTGCTTGGTTAGAACAATCCAATATTTTAATAACTTCTTTAAATGGAACATAGTTTAAACTTTGCGAGCCGATTCTCTATCTTTGCATTAATCATAAGTAAAAAGAACTGTTCCTTCAGATCATTATATTAACTATAATTATTACCTTACAAATACCCATAAATGTGTAAAGAAAAATATGTAATAATTACATTATCACTAAAAAACTCATTTGTATATTAATGTTTGGCCAAATCGATATAATTTTATAGTTTTGTACAATTAAATCATTGTGCTATTAGATAAACATAAATAGTTTGCTGTTCTATTAATATAATTTTGTCTACCCTATGGCAAAGTTACGTGGAATGTGATGTTTTATTTTAAAAATGAATCGATGATGCAAGCTGACCCCTTGTCCAAACATTTTGGTCTAGTGTGTAAATAGCAGATGGTATTAGGATATTTGTGTGTACATTTTATCTCTAAGATATGTATATATCAAACAAATAAGATTTCGGTCTTAGATATCAGTTTAGTAAAATGTTATGGCACCGTAAAGACAAAAGAGGAGTCATTTATATTTCAAAAACCGATCGCAAGTTCTAAAAGGGTCACAAGAAGCGATTAAGATTTGTCGTTGATGATTTAAAACCAGCGTTTTAAGGGCATCGCGACGAATAATTCCCAAAATCGCCACATAAGCTAAAGTCCGTTTTCCAATGTTGCGTCTTTATCGCGTCTTTGTCGCGTCTATTATCGACGTAAAGCTTAGTACCTTATATTACGGGTGAAGAATGGCTGGGCCCAATATTTGATACATAACATTTAACTATTTATTATATTGCCCATTGATTGACAATGGCAAACATGAACAATTGGAAGTAAAACACGAGACAAATTTGAAGCAATTTTATTAGAAATTGTCTGAGCATTTAATTAAATAACTAACAACTATATTTACATTTGCAGTGTATATCTAACATATTAAACATTAATACATTCTATCACATAATGATATATTAAGATCGAAACATCATTTTGCGTACTTTTGTTTCTTACATCATGATTTGCTTACATTCAATAATTATTATCTATCATAATTTAAAAATAAAAACGTATATCATAGAGAATTATAGTCTGCATATATAAAAACGTTTTGGCTGGTTGGTGTCACGACACGTTTCCTTATGTGCGAATAGAAAATTCATAGAAGCATATGGGATCCTGATTCAGTTTCAGGCGAAGATCTAAAAACACCTCAAGCACAACCTACATTTTATGATCATGACCTCTTTAAAGACTTTGCAAATCAGAGTTTGTGGGAGAAAAAACATGCGCAATAATATACTCGTCAAAAAAAGTAACTTATATTTTTCCAGACCGATTTATAATCAACTTATCACGGTTTTGCTAAAATAAAATTTTGCATACATATAGTTTAACCATTTGTTAACACAAATATTGATTTAGATTATTGCTATTGTTTACCATTTCCCTACAATGTGTGAACGAAGTGAGTGGGGGTATGCAACATTCCACGCAGAATCGATGTCCAGTCATGCATTATGTGCTTGAAATGATAGGCTTAACTCTTTAGAATTTTCTCATTTACAACTGTGTGTATCGAAATTTCATGTAGATCCTAAGTCGGATGGTCAAGTATCAATTTATGACAAATCATTACTTTTTGATTCGAAGCGAGTAAAAATATAATCATATTGCAGAGATATAAGGAGTTTTACAAGAAACCCTCAGAAAGATTTCATCGAAAACCAGGTAGATATGGCGCATTTAACATTAGCGAATATAGTCTATGGTGGACTATGTCCAATAATTGTTAATTTTAATAATGAATAGCAGTTAAAATTACCTTTTCGTCCAAAGTTCGAACATGAAAATTTAGTTTGATGGATCTAAGACACAAAACGGGAATGTCCATTGATTCTGCACATAATTTTGCATACCCCCGGTCCATACTTTGACACATTATGGGCATTTGTAAAGCAACAATGATACTCAAACTTCACATTCATGTTACCAAATGGTCGGACTAAACCTATGCAAAATTTCATTGTTGAACGAATCGAGAAAGTTGAAAAAATATAGTTTGAAAAAAAAATAATTTTCTTTTTTTGACGGGTTTTATTTCAGATTGCGAAACCAAAGCTCATTCTTTAAGTCGTATTTTGAAATTTACAATTTAGTTCAATTTATTATCAATTTTGTAAAATGCAATGTTTGATTTTATACATACAAAATCATTTACCGTCTCTCATATCCAGTGTAACTTTAACTAAATAAAATACATCAAAACTGGTATTCATTATTTTTCCACTCACGGAAAATTTCTTCTATATAGTCGCTTCACTTTAGAATCACTTTATGACGACCATTTTATAATTCACATAAGGAAAACATTTTTTACGTTTAACTTAATAGACATAAGAAGTAACATGGAAGCCTTGTGGATATAAAATAATAATTAATCAAAATCAAATCAAAATAAATGATCTAGAATATTTGATACAGCACATGAGCTGTCATACTTTAATCAGTGAACTCATGAGATAGGGTTGATTAATTAATACAAGAAATGTTATATAAGCACATGATGACTCAATTTACTAAGTTGTATCTAAAGAAACGGTGCACTCTTACACTACATACATTGAAAAACCGGATATTTAGAATCTAAACTAGAATCTACACATCATTGAGCCTATCCTAAAAAGCACCTGCATCAAGTTATTTTCCCATCTAGAGTCCTCTTATGCATGGCCGCAAAGCCTAATGGTAGTAACAGTAGCCGTATTGAAGCAATAATATTTATCATTCTACTCACATTTTGATATGATTAACGAACTATCTGAGGAATGATTATGATTGTTTGAAAAATAACTATATCCAGAGTTGCACTAGATAAGTTTTTTTTTTAATTATCACTCAACCGGGCAGTGAATAAGCAGCTTTTGTATACTTTTTAGTTCGTCATGTTTGGCTTGTGGTTCGCCAGTTGGTTGTTGTCCCAATACATGTAGATCTCGAAGCGTCATCTCGTTCAAACAACACCCTAAAATCAATAAAAATATGATACTGTTAGTAAAAATTGAGCTTATATATTATAAAACATAGAATAATATATTAAAATGGACTGTTTTAAAAATGGCATTGGTATTTTCAGGAGTATAGAGTTTACCTAGTTTTCTATGTTGTTCTTTTAAGAAATTCGCACGGCAATGTTGATAAAAGATGCATTGGGAACAATCCTTGTTTAAGATAACAACTATTTATATTCTGTCATTACATTATGATCCAACACTTTAGACTGATAACATATACAGGTGTATTTGCTATTTTTGTCTTATTATTTTCTTTTTATACATATAAACAAGTGGGTATACATGTACTTCTTATCATGATAGACTTCTAGGGATATTTAAAAAAAAATACATTTATCGATGTTAATGTGAATATTCTTTACAATCATAAATATAACTTAAAAGGAAAATATATGAGGTTACAAATAAAACTCGCCCTTGTGGCGGATTAGGTATACATACGAAAGTTATAAAATATCATGAAAAGCAAGGGACATTCCTTTAGAAAGCAATTATATAAAATGGGTCTGTCCTATAGCTTAAAATCGCTAGGGTTAGTAGACAACGCATACAGTAACTGGCTGACGGTCGCTTCAAACATGTAGCAGGAGTACCCCACGAAAGATTTAAAAAATTGTGTCTAATATGACTTATTTTGTTTTGAAACGAATTCATTTGCAGCTTAAAGTGGAGAAATATTATTCCTTTGAGTGCAAACTTTATTCTTTGTTTGCAAGACAGGAAAGCCCGAAAATCGTTGCCAGCAAATCCCTCCCAGCAAAAAATAGATACCCTTCAATGCTTCATTGTTATCTGAAAGTTCACCAAAATTAGTATATTCCCATGTTTTAGCCCTAATTTGCTCAAAACTTTGTTAATTTCTGGTAATTATTGCATGACATGGACCTTATTTCTTGATTTCATTATTTTAATAATAATTTTAATATTTATTCTATTCTGTGAAAATGCCAGCAAGGAAGATGTCCAAGCAGAAATGATATTTCACCGAATAAATCGCTGAGTACTCCTGATGTAGGATAGGATGGATTACCTAATAACATGTACATAATGCGTGGTGACGTCCATTGTACTGCTTGAAGTAAAAAAACACATAGGTACAGAGCAGTGCCAACAAATCATTTAAAACGATGATAAATAAATGGTATGTTTTAGCTCAATAAATCCAGAAAATGTTAAATAAAAGAATATCAAAATATGCACCAAATAATGCAATTTCAAGTATCTATTACTCATTAAAACTTGTTGCAAACAGTGACTTCAATCGCATTCTTATTCCTATGGCTCAATGGCACCGGGTTTCTTCAGCGCCGATGCGACAATATTGATTCGGAAATAGGGTTTCCTTAGAGTGAATCTTCATGTATATAGTGTTTATACTATTCTGAAGTTGCATGTGCCGAGATCATAGTCTGGCTTGTAAATGGGCGGAAGTGGTAAGAATATCTACATGGACACGGTCATAATGTTCTTATATGTCTGGTCTACTTTTGGAGCGCGTATGACAACTCCTGCTTGATTCTTTGCTCGATCGTTTCTGGTGAGTATTTTCATTCTTATACCTTGGGTTATTGCAACTATATTGTACCAAGACCAGTCGATTATGGATACTTCCATTTTGTCCCTATCTTGGATGTGTTTGAATGTGTCATGCAGGTTTTCTGGAACACTGGGCAAAACGGCGAATGCAGTTTAGCTTTTTGCTGGCGAAAAGCTATGAATATATAAACAAAACAAGAAAATGTCATGCTTGCAAAAATGATACCGGAGCATGAATGATGTATGGATAAATGAGCATCTCTTCCAATTAGAAATACCATTGGCATTTTGGGACCAGGTTTCCATAAAACAGTGTCCTTTAATTTTTCAGTCCCTTTCAGCTCTAGAAACATCATCATCAAAGACAAAGAAATTCGAATTCATGGTATTTATGAGTCTTTTATTTTTAGAGAGATGTAACCAAATTTTGTATAGTTGATATCCTACACATGTACTGCCAAAGAATACATGTAATCTACTGCAACAATTATATATTGTGATGGTGATATTTAAGGCGAAATGTTTCAACCTAAATGCACCAATAATCAGGATACCGTTAACATTTCTGGTGATGATTTTGGCGAATACAGACGGATTCATATGAAAACACTCTGAACTATGATATAAGAATACCTTTTATATCATGCTTTTTAATAATCGAAATCGGGCTTTCCGTAGTGTATAATGCCAGGTAATAGATTAAGGGTCATTGTAAATAATAACTCAGGACCTGGCAAAACGGGAAGCTTTTAAAATCGTTTCCTACCAACAAAGAATTGTTTTTGAATATATACTTTATGGGAAACTCAAAAATGCCCCTAATGAAAAAAAAACACAATGAGAGCGTTTGAGTTTTCTAGAAACAAATTGGAAATTATTTGTTGGAAGGCCTTTTCAAACGTGTAATACCAACCTTTCCTGACACGATTGCCCTACAGTTGATCATCCATGTAGGCGATATCCGAATCCAGCGACCGACCTCCGTGACGTGCCTTCACATTGTTTTCCTCATCCTTTTCCGTTGCATCACGTGCGTTATCCAATCGATCACGTGTCGGATCATGTGACGCGCCCGTGTTTTCATTGGCTACTGTTGAAGTTACATCACTTTCGCGAGTAGAAACAAATGTGTCCATATCTATGACGTCGGCATGTTCGCCCTTGGATTCGCCACCGAAATTTGCATAATTCAGTGATAAGTGGTTATCCATAGGCATTGGCATTGATTTGCTGGCAGACAAGCGTTTGTTGAACATGTTATCGATATCGGGTGTATTTGTTGCGGGGTTATCATGAGCATTTAAACGATACTTATTTGCCGGATCATGAGGAACATCATCAGATACATTATCAAAGCGCATTAACTGTGGGCGCTGCTCACCATTATGATTAGCAGTTCGGTCCTTGTTGCTTTTGCTGGGTACGTACATATTTTGGTGTTGACCTTTTCGCTTCATATCCTTTTCATCTCCGTGACTTTTATTTCGAAATAAAAACTTCTTAAACGACGACGAAGGGTTTGAGTTTTGATAGTTAGCGGGCGTTGAAGACTTTGGTTTTGAGCTGCTGAGCAAAGGGATCTTATGCGAAGGAGTATGCATAGGCGTGTGTTGATGCTGGAACACATCATCGATAAGCGGCGTGGTACTCTCTGATTCCTTCATTTGCTGTCCTAAAGCGAGATTCTCGCCGCCTAGACTCTCGGCGCTAGAAAGCGGTGCGCTATAATCTAGCAGATTCTGTGTCTCTTCGCAATTCTTCGCGTCCGCCGAGAACGGTTTGTGGCGCTGCGCGGGCGAGAGGTGCGAGTTGCCCTTGCGTGGCTCCTGGCTATGCGCAGGCGCAGATGGGTGGTGGGGATAACGCACCGCGGATGCTGGCAATGTCAAGGTTGACACGCTGGACGGTTTACCTGCAAGGTGAGGGTCAAGAAAAAGCTAAATATATGAATATAATTATGTAAATAACTTATTATATACATTTTAGTTGTGATTTGTGTGATTCATTGATGAGATTCACTCTATGAAATTTTTTTTTTAAGAAATGGAATAAAGTAGCTATTGAATATACACTAATTAGGTTAGGAGATGTATATAAACTAAACAAATTCTAATTATTGTTAAACACCATTTCAACATAACCTAAAAGCTCTGCAAATTTGAGTCTTTAGTGGAAATGAACGGCAATACAGCTATTTCTAGGATCATTTTAGTGAATTTAGGAAGCATTTCAGTAGTTTATAGTATTCATGTTTTTAAATGGCATAATGAAAAACCTTGGATACAATTATTTGTCATGGAATCACTGCATAATGTTGTTAGATACGTTTATGAAATCATGTTTTGTCTTGACGAAAATAAACATGAAGGACGTAACTTTGAGGGACGATAAACGGGCTACTGACATTCTTTTTACATTAAACATATAAATTGTAAACACAAATCATTCTATGGGGCTTCCAGGCTCGAACAAAATATTCAGCGATCGCTTGGGAATTCAAAAGAAATCAAGCGATTCCAGCAATATACTCTATTAGATTGTCTTTATCCCGTTTGAGCCCAGTCACACCAACATATGAGGTCACAATATAGAGATTCTACATTAAGATCTACAAATAACACGCCGTAAATTTAGATGGTTTCAGAGTGATGCTTTTCAGTGAATTACGACTATTTAAAAAATTAAAATTAAAGACATTGATAACATATTGAATTGTCAACCACATTACAATACAGTGCATTTTTGAACATGAACATCGAAATCAAAAAGTGCAATAGTACTTTTAAAGTGCATAGGCACTTTACAAACATGAATGGGAATTTACCTGAACTACGGGGGACTGTCACTCATTCTTGTCCCCGCCCTCCTCCGACTTCAGAGTCTACAAACGACAACACATACAGGCAAACTATCAAAAATGTGAAATTATTACGTACAAAATTAATATCACTAAAGAAACGAGCCCCTTTTCAAAATAGGTCATTTTGTTCATGAACGAAATTTGATAGTAAATGCTATAACAAAATGGGACCAGGTGAGATTTTTTGAATACTTTTACTGCATCGAACAATCCATTGTTAGCTTAGTCACCTCTCACTTCCCTGGCCATAGTTATCTATGCCATATATTTCGGGTCGGCCATAACGAGCAACTATTATTATTATTATTAATCTTACATTGACTCTATCATTAAAACCCATTCTTGGTGTGATATCGCGGATAGCTGCTACCCTTGCTATTTCGTTTTTAGAAAGTAGACCCGCGATGTTCTACGTTATCGGGCATTGCATAGCATCATGGCGATATCCAGTCTGCGTCTTTAACTAACCGATTCACATTTATGTGTCTCTATAAATTGCATAACGATATTGTATATATTATTAAAAGGGTATCGCGTCTTAATGATATTAAAATAGATGTAAAATTAAAAGCCTTGGTGCAAGACATATAGGCTTCTTCAAAAATATGAACATAAACTATTTAAAAAGTAGACAACTATGAATTTTCTAGAGACCGTGTTTTTGATCATAAACGAAAGTGAAATCATCAAGCATTAGGCACATCACTCTGAGCTAAACACTGAATCCAAAGCTACCACATGGATGTGTCGAATCAAAAACCGGAGTTGGGTCACATAAAACATTGGGGTTGGGTGACTCAACCCGACACAATCAGCCCGATTGGTCCTACCATTATACCTGTCAGCGGATTAGTATGGCGGTAATTGGCCAATTTAAGACCGGTCAAATGATGGACAGGTGATTGACGTGTAAATCTCCACCTACCACTTGG
>LQRL01031337.1:31749-47258 GCA_001703475.1 Hydroides elegans
CAATGATTGTAAGCCTGTTGAGTGTCTGGCTAATTTAAGGATGCGTAATATACGCAAAATACGAAATACTTGAACGACCCTTCGCACGTTATGAAATCGCTCCGTGCTTTCCTCACTGGTCGCGTGTAGCTGAACACCGACAGATACGAAAAATGGAAGAATAGCTAGCAAGTCTATCAAATTCAAAATCCCCTTGAAAAACTGCCATTTATTGGGTGCGGCCCAAAAGCGCACGATATACTCGAGTGAAAACCAGCCGATACACGTGGATTCCACGATATTCAAATGGGCATTGTCCGTCTTGTTGCCGTCCTTGTCCGTGTCTTGGATCGACGGGATTGTGTTGAGCGTAAGGGCGACGGTGGAGAGCACGATGAAAAGAACCGAGATGATGGCCAGGACCTGCAGCGAATTAAGATAGGGAATGTTCATAAATAAGCGGTGTAAGGATTTTGGATCGAGTTTGTGAAATAGAGCTGTGGTATCTGGTGTCTATAAAAAAATATTGTGGCAAATTGATAACGAACACAAAATGAGTCTACGTGAAATGTCTTTCAAAGCTATAGGATTTTTTAAAAATATCCGTTGGATAAAAAAATGTTATATGGTTATATGAAAATATGATTAAAGAAATATTGTTGACAAAACACTTACGTTTCCATGTATATTACAATGTATCAATACTGGAATAGATGAGGGCTCTAATTATTAGGTAAATGTTTGCATATGTATACCCATCACCCATACAGCTTAAATTCTTTAACATATTTGCCAAAATATAATAGATGCACGATATGCTTATAATCAGAGAAAATAATGTAAAACGGAAGGTATAAAATTATTCAAAAATAATGGAACGAAGCGAAATTCTTAATTTGAAAATGGTGTAAGGTGGTTCAAATTTTAAAAAGGTAAAAGAGAAAGGTCTAGTGGAGTTCATGCTAATACTAAAATAGAAATAGAATGGATTTTAAAATAAAACCAGGATTCAATTTTAGAATGCATATTTGACTTATCGGGACAAAAAAAAAAGAATTCTATAGTGAAACAATTGTTTACTCCACAAAACGATTGACATTTTACATGACAACTATTACATCTGCCAAGCCCGGCAAACATTGCACATTTCACAGGTACAATTTAAACACAGAATGGGGGATTTCACAAAGTCATTGGCTTCTATTTGGCAGAGCACATTTGATGGATACAGATCACACATTGCAGGATTTAACAGAGTCTACATTGAGCATTACGACGTTTGCTCGAACATATAATTTTACGCACATAGACGCTACAGAATACAATGCGATTATCATGTGAAGCAGGGTCTATAAAGCGCCATTGGACAAGCTCTTCAGCTATTACGGATATGTAACGATTTCGACTACGGTAATGTCTATTGAATCTAAGTTTTCGTTTCAGTTGTATGAAAAAAAAAACATTTTGCAATGCATGACGATTGGCAAATGTATTGCAATTAAAAAGGTTAGAATCCTAAGTGTAGAAAGTCCCGGTCTAAACTGCGGAATCAATAGAATGGGAGGATTTGATGAAAGGAAGAATAGGAAAAAGATAGAGAGAATGATCGGGGAAATAGTTTGGGAATTCATGCAGCAGCAACAGTATGCACAGTGAACCGTTGTTGCTCTAACATACCCAAATTATCGTCACAACTTTGATTATTTGTTGCATATTCATGGCATATAATTAGCATATTCATGAGCTGCAAAGAAAGAAGATTCAAACAAAGAAATATATAAGCTTTCTGATAAAGAAGGTATAGATAATATAAAATAGTTCGGAAAGCATGCAGGAAATACAATTCAACATGCAAATCATGCAAAAATGCGAGCTTAAAACATAAATAAATGATATAAACGAAACGATCGATCCACATAAATTTCAACTCATCGGTTTATCGAACATGTTATTATTTAACCCATCTTAGATCAAAACAAACTATTCGTTTGTCTTTCATCCTCACCACCGGTTTTGAACAATTAAATATTTAAATTTAGATATTCCTTACACACTACTTAAACGTAAAAAAGTATAGTTTTTAACACAAACATGATTGTATTGAAACAGTGCTATCACTTAAATTAATTTTACTTTTAATATCATCTTATGTTTTATAAATACATGTATTGTATCAAATATAATATCTGCAGTTTTCCGTCTATTTAGCGATCTCAAGACAGATCATGACTAGAAAATTCATTTAGCTATGTATCAATCTTAAAAATGTAATTATTAATTTTGCTGAACAACAGTATTTACTGTAAACACATGATGTTTATTTTCGTTAGTTAATAATTTAATCGCTGTGATAAGTAGACAGGTAGGTATAAGGGAATAGCAACAGTTAAGGGTTTAAACTATTCTTTATTAAAATATATTTTGAAAATTCGAGGTATTGTCTTTTGGTGTTTTGCTTAGGTTTCGTTCATTTATTCATTACTGAAAACGTGGTATGTAATTAACCAATACGTCGTCACCAATATTACTAAGGCGTTGGAAATGTGTAAGCATCAGACCCACGGGGAAAATAATTGGTTTCAAACATAGATGGATACCTTTAATTTTGCTGAATATTGTTAAAGCATGAAATATACGAACAGTTTTCAGCAGGTTCACAATGGTATAACTAGAAAGGCAATCAAAAATAATGCCGTTTGGATAAAAGAAAACATAAGTTTAAACATTCACGATCAACTTACACAAATTATTGCTGAGCAATTCTTCGCTACTAGATAACTCTGACTATAAAATAAATATTCCAATGGAAATTAATAAAATTGTTAGAGTCCTCTTATGCAATTTAACATAAAATGCCATGTTTACATTTAAAACGGAATAAATGTGAGTGAACGAAGCATTCGTTAGATGGCGCTAATGCAGGTTGGCTAAACACGTGACATGTCATGTTGGGTTAATAGAATGTATATGAACAATGTCATTAAACGTGTAGAATATGAACTATAAACGGGCATAGATTCTACCTGCTTTAGTCGCTTCCAAACATGCTCCGGACAGTTACCCTGTAAAAATCATACGAATCTTCTATATTACTCATTTAAAAGAATAACAAATAAAGGTAAATTAATTGCTTAAAGGGGTTTCATATATTTTGTGGATCTATGAAATAGGGTTTTATGGAAGACGGGCTTAACGTAAAAACTGCTTGTCCACATATAATGAAAATGCCGGCCAAAATATCATTATCATAATATGTTGCTAGACATCGTTTCTTATCGTGTAGCTTCTATATATTTAATTTTGTCTGCTATGTATTTCATGGCGTCATCGTTACAATGTATCTAATAACCTCGGGTTCCCGTTGACATATACATGTTTCCGTCCAAATGAGTATTGATGACATGGTGTGACGTCTTTCAGAGAAGGACAAATAACTTGCCAATGCAAAAGACTCGTTCCTAATAAAACACGAACGAGAAGAATATGCGTATTTGAAAGCAAGCCATCTGGGGCTCAATCCATGCAACAGGACACCCTGAAGGAACAAAAAAGATGCCTGAACGCAAATATAAACTATAACGAAGTGAGACTGGATTGAATGGTGGACTATTTCCATTTTATTTTAGCAGGATTAGAAACATTGTTTTAGTTTTATTGGTGTAAACCTTTCGGGTTTATGATATTTGAGCAATAAACCCGATCAAATAATATTCTGGGGTTGGTTTGGCTTATCCACATATGAATCCTCGAAAAGAATCTAACCAGATTCATCTACTTCTGGTTTTAGTGGCACCCTACATCCTCCATGCTCACTAGATGCGATTCCATGAAAGCGGCTGTATGCGCTCAATGCGGGTTGGAACGACAAGATGCCGCTGGATATTTATAGACATCGCTTCGGCAGCAAATGGCTTTTCTTGTGATTACACACATTTGTCAATATTGCCTGATTCATTTTGACTGGCTGTCCTGCGAGTCCTCTTTCAATGCATATGACATTTGGTGGTAGCCTCGAAGCGTTAATATGGAGTGATGTTATGGATCAAAATTGAAGGGATGGACGCCAAAAACAAACAGGATGAATCGTGTATATTGATGCTACAGAATGCTATGTAGAGCTTTAAAATCGTCAGCCTGCCTGTACAACTTGCGACATATTTTACTGCGACATATATCGCAATGGCCTTCATAAATGAGAATTGCGTCTGGAAAACATTCAACAATAAAATAAGACGACATCTTGATAAGATGCGATGTGTCCGAGACAGATAAATGATATGTACAATGTAGTGTATTTTTGTATTCTATTTTAACAACATTTGTCTTTAATATTATAGTCTTTCTATGTAGTTCATTGTACGCTTAATCCGCAATAATAAGTAATAATCGTAAAAAGAAAGCGGCGAGGCCAAACAGAGAGAAACGAAGTCGGCCATATATCTAGAGAACATGCACATATGTTGAGAGTTGAACGCTTCACTTGTCTGCGTTGCATCCAACACACCCACTGGCACGATCCGTCAAGGAGACATATGAGCAAACAATGCCAGGCTGGATCCAGTAGGAGCTAACATAATAGAGGAACCAACCTACGAGGAAAGATGAGGAGGGTTTGCTTGGAGCGATTTTCGTTTGTTCGCCATCCCATCTAATAAGCGATGGTAATAGTTTTCATAATTTTGTTTACTACATCGCTGTGAACGAATGCTTTCCTGTATTTCAAGGAGCTCACATTGTATATATATGAAATTATATAATCATAACACTGGTCACGCCATGGTACATGTTCAACAACCAACAGGCTTAACGAGTTACCAGCTTCATTAATGAGGCCGTGATGTCTATGTCAATGAAACCAAATTTCTCCTTGCCTTGAATTCAAGACTGAGCTACAGCGAAACACCAATATTATCCTAAATCACGCCATGATAGCGGGAGCACTTTCTGGCCGTTTATTCAGCAAAAATAAGTATCTCGGCTTGATATAAGATGACAGGAGACCGAGGCCCGTTGTCCTAGGTAAAAGAGGCTTTGCTCTTTATGAGCTAATATCGCTTTCTGGAGTCTTACATTATTTATGAAGCTTTTAGTCAAAACACTCTGACCTTTAATGGCGTGATAGAAAAGTGGCTATAGCATTTTTGATTGTTCTTATCATTTCAGGACAGAAATAAGGACCCTTTAAGAAATATGCCATAATGTGGGCGATTTTATCACATCATTCCAGTTCTAACTACCGGTATGGTAAAGTTGCGCTTCAAAACGTTATAAATATTTTTTTTTTGAACAAATGTCACTTTGATGACACTAAGAAGAAGATCTGAATCGAAGTTTCGATTCTAAAGTGGCGTCTCCATGTACGCGTTTGGGTCTCCGTTTGCGTTTGCGTCTGCGTTTTGTATCCGTTTTGCTTAAACCGAGTTCACTGTTTTCTTTTCAACTGTCTCCATGTGTGCGTTATAGCATCCGTTTTCGTTTGCGTTCTCGTTATGTATAACGCAAACGGACCCGATCGCTCAGTGAGCGAAATATCGAGAACGCAAACGCAAACGTAAGCCAAAACGGACCAGAAATGCCTGAGGTCAAGATAGGAAATTCCAGATTATGACGTAGGAAGGTGTTTCCCGAATGTTGGTCTTGGCCTTGGTTTGTGTAAAATTGTACTTTATTCATGCGGAAGTGGTTGTGAAATTGAGCATCATCAAGATTTAGTTCCTTTATCAAATGATGATATGAGCCAAATCGTTTTCTCACACTAAAAATAGAATGTATCCAAAATCTGTTCTTTTATGCCTTTTTGCGGCGTGAAGTAAGGTAACAGTCAACATCAAGTCATCATCTTCTTCCTCTTCGTCTAAAAGTCTCATGTTTTCCGCATCTTTATTTTCTCATTATATTTCACGTGACTTGTTTTATAGATCATGTGATCTGATCCGTTTTGTATAACGCAAAGCAAAACGCAAACATGGAGACAGTGAAAACGCAAACGCGAACGCAAACGCAAACGGATACGCAAACGCGAACGCGAACGCAAACGCAAACGTACACATGGAGACGCCACTTAATTCACA
Source organism: Hydroides elegans (assembly GCA_001703475.1). NCBI lineage: Eukaryota > Metazoa > Annelida > Polychaeta > Sabellida > Serpulidae > Hydroides > Hydroides elegans. The sequence continues at coordinate 37,800 of LQRL01031337.1, forward strand.
TATATTTTATTCTACACATGTATATCCAAAACCAGCGGACATAACACGATCCGTATATTCCAATTTGCGCACTGATTCGACACAAATATACAAAATTATCTTAGTAAATCAAGAGCAAAGTAGATGGTATTACAGGAGATATACACAACTCTTTAGCTACCTTGTCAGGTGCAAGTAATTTGCAGCAACCGTTAATCCACGCAGTTAATTACTATATCCTTGATTTGCTTGGGAATAGGTTGTGAAAACAATGGAGGATTCGGTTCAGATTAGCTTATGTTTGAGAGAATTAGCTATGTGTATGTTCTATTGTTAGATTCTTTGCTTTTTGTGAGTAATATTTTGTTAAGCAGTTTGAATATAAGGAGTTTTAATTGAAACACAAGGATTGGGAATATGCTTCGTCACACATTACATTTAGTATCTTCAAACGTCAAAAAATAATCATAGATTCCACTTGGGAAAATGCTTGCGATAAACCATTCATTGAATTATCATACATTTTCAAAAAACCTTTTTCGGGCTATATTTCTAGACTATATTATGGGGTTCAAATCAAATTGGAACCAATCTCTTATAATCTCATTATCCAAAGTTCCGGATTCGTTTGATGTTTTTCTGCGAGTGAAACACATGATTTATTTGGAGTGCGCTCAGTACCTCGTCAGGTGTATATTATTGCTCCGACCACGGTAACGCTCCGTTGAGCTGTGAGCAGCTGTAGACAACATCCATGAGATGTTTTCCTTCACAACCTCGCAAGGTTATCATCGCGGGATGAGCGGTTTTATCTTGATTCCCATTTTCAGATATTATGTTAGGGCTGATAAATTTATATACATGTTGATAGTGATTATGTCTCTCGGAGCAATATGTTTATTCAGCAATATTTTTCGTTCAATGTTAGACAGAAGTAATAACAATTGTTAAAGAATCTTCAATCTCCTTATCTATATAAATTATTCTATTTCATATAATTCTTCTATTGAGATAGCAGACCGAAATCAATAACTCATATCTGCAGAAATATGCATATCAAAATATTGACACGTTTTTTAGGCTTTTAACAAAAACGCATCTGGTAGACCATAGACTCCAGAGTAAAACGTTGAGGGTCCGTGTACCTACCGTCCATTCGTTTTTTCGAGATGAAAACAATGCACGAAAAACGAAAAATAGTGTTGATTCATCTCAAATCTAAGCATAAAATATAACATACTTGTGCAATCAACTACTTTGTTAAACGCGCATTAAGTAGCACACATCACTTACAACGTATCACTGCTCTGCATTGTCAAAACGCGAAAAATCAATAAACCAAAAAGGGTTTGCCTTTTCCTTTTTCGTTTTGTGTGCATGAGCATTAAGAATGAAAAAGGGGTGGCGCCACTGTCGCGCACCTGTTAAAACCACGTGTTTTTTTTGTTGTTGTTGTTTTGACTTAAATCATACATGTGTGATAATTTATTGCATACATATATTTGAGGGCGATTTCTATAAATAATTATTACGATATAAGCAAACATCACGTGATTCCCGCGTTTTTGCGACGTTGGCGCCCCTCCTTTTTTTTGTATCAAGTGCATATGTTTAAAGAAGCAAAAAGGAAAAAGCTTTTTGCTTTGTTGTTCTTTATGCATTAAACATAGAATATAAAAAGGGTATTGTATATTGAATTTTCCTTTACACATACTAATATACTGACATTAAAAACGTTTTTCATACTAAGTACCATGTTGAAAAAATCGAATGGACGGTAGGTACACGGACCGTTGAGGTTAGCATTCTTCTTTTATTTGTATGGGCCCATGGAGAAAGGAATGAAGAGGCACAACGGGGTACCAACTTAACATCGTGGATGAGAAATGTTTCTCGGTTATTGGTATTGAAGTACCAACATCTTCCACCACCCAGGTATAAACAGCTAAAAAGCCGGTACGATGGATGAATGCCGTAATGCGCAAATGATTGTGCATATGGTTTATCATTTTTATGTATTGGTACATTCAGCTAAGGTGTATTGTTTTATATCAAACTTTTGTTTGAACCAAAGTGAATTAAGTTTGCGGAAGGAAGCGACTCTTCAAACACTAGCTAGAGTGATGTGATATGACTACTTCGGAGGGTTTTTCCATCTTCCATAGCATTAAACCAAATTTATTTCCTCCCACAAAACAGTACCGTTTGACTGATACACCTACAAGATACAAGATACACCAGATAAATTTGGGTTCGAACATCCTCAAATACGGCCTGGCGATATACGTTTATAAAATGGTATGAGGCAAACATTTTATCGACTATTGGCGATTTCCCTCTATTACAAAAGCCATAAGATAACCCAGAATCCATTTGCAGTAATTGCGTTCGTATATATTAAATGATAGTCGATATAATTTGATATTCCATAGAAATATTTTCTCACCAATTGCCAATCAACAATCATTCAAAAATGGCTTTGAGATTTGAAAAAAAAAGACCTATAAATGATTTAGGGCATTTTCTGAAATATTCGGATTTTGAAACTAAAGTATTTCTCTAGTTCAACGTTTAATGATATGAGCGGTGCATTCTCTTAGATGGGCCTCACAACCTTGTTATCTGTCTATAAAACCTCAAATTTAGTAATCCTTAATTATTTATCTAAATGTATTGCAACTTCTTTTTATATATCATCTTAAATATATATCTTTAAATCGGGTATACATTTTTATGCAATATAAAGAGTTTGCATATAACCGATGATGAAACGTTTCGACGGATTGGCGTTGAGCCTCGGCATTTTTGCAACCCATGTGATAACAGCAAAACGTCCGGACTGATTAATACATACCACAGACTAAGATAGATGGATCCCTAATAGTTGATATTATGGCTTCATCTGAGCAAAATCTCGCTTTTTGTATGTTATTCGTTGTCTTAGTGTATTTATGACTATCGCAGCTGAAGGAGAAAGAGGTTGGTTTTATCATATTTACATTTTTTATTTAAATAAACCATAATATATTTCCTGTCCTATGTGACCAGGCCCTTATATCCTTATTTCGATTATCGGCTATCATAGACATTATGATGTTTATTTGCATTACCATATCAACTCTATATTAACGCTTAGACTATAGTCTATGGTGAAACTAGCCAAGATTAGATTATCAAAACTATATAACTAATTTAATCGTATAAATACCTTTTATTCATATAAGCAGGGAGACATATAAATAAGAAATGATGTATTACGGTTCTTTATATATCCATCTAGTCTTATTATGTTTTCTGTGAATGATTTTTTTTTAAATGTATATTTTTAACTAGATCTGTAGCCTCTCCTTTTCAAAATGTTATATTTAAGCTTATAAAATATGAAACATTGTCCTTTGAAACTAACTTATATACATTTTGATAAAGGAAAACTTGATAAATTATTTTGAATTCAAATAATTGAAAGTTGAGTGCTCATCAAAATATTTCATTAACCATTTTGTGCAAAAGGCATGCATTTATTGAAAAGATATGCAAAATCTGAAGAAATATACAGAATTGAAGCAACTGAAAAGAAAGTAATGTAATATAGGCACATTTTCCATATCTACTGATCAGAATTTAAGGTATATAAAAGTTGAGTGAAAATTGTATACAAAAAAGAACTGCTATATATGTAGACATGAGTTTAGAAAAAAGTGAGTTTTATAAAAGTATCAACTTACAAAATAAATTCAGAAAAAAACTTTGTTTTTATAAAATTATTATCTAGTGTTAATGAATAACATATCATATCTTTATTATATAGATATTTAACAATATTTAAAATAAGGCAGCAGCTGAAGTGTCACTGAGTTAGAGATACGTTTTCCAGTTTGTTTACGTTAACAATCATTAAATTTTCATCGTGGCATATCATCGTTAAAAAAACATATTCAACACAATAATTATAACACCATTATCAAATAGCAAAGCAAAGCTCTATATAACATGGATTAAGCGCATGCGTGCTACTCACCCTCGCCGCCATGGAAGTCGTCGGCTTCTCCATGATATCCCACACCTTACTCCGCCATTTAATACAATATCCGGTAAAACGTTCCTCTTCATCCACATGCAGAGATTCGGCCTCCTTTCGCATTTCCTCGTAAACGGCTTCTTTCTTTTGATGGTATTTATGCTGACAACACATTTCCAGCATAAACTCATCGATGCCCCAATATTCGAGATCGTCATTGAACGATAATACACACATTTCTTCCACTAAATGAAGCTTTCCGGTCCGATAGAAATTTAGAATTGAGCTGAATGAACGCGGGTGACGATCGAAGAAGAACTCCATATCGTCCAGGTTATAATCATCACATATATCCATGATTTGTTCGTGGGTGACCGCGGCGCGCAGTTTCGATAAGCGCGTATGCGGCATGCGATCGAGCGTATGCCACATGACCTGATGCGATGTCCCACCGACATTGAGCACGACACGACGGGTTTGAGCTTTTTGGCGTTGGATCGTCTCTGAATCCGGTATGGGCCCTGGATCCAAGAGCGAATATGTCGTTGGCACATAGGGAAGCATCCTACTTTCGCCATAGTCCAGTAAATCCTTATCTGGTTGAGGGTCTGCGGCATCCACTGTTACTGTAACATCATGTGACATTCCCCCTAACGACACGCGCTCGCTCGGGGTGTTATTCGTGTTGAAATTTGTTGTTCGCGGGCGGGTTCCGTCGTGACCTTGTAATAAGGCAGACTCCTCGCCGCCCTCGAAAGCCCTCGTATCTCCATTTTGGGCGACGGGACCCACTTGATTAGCATTAGCGTTGCTTACGGCAACACCGTCTTCACTTCCGATTTTGCTATCCTTACTTCCGCCTCGCTGCTTGCGGAGGCCCCCTGAGTCTTTTATCACCATGTTGCGTTTATATTATGTTCCTAAAATAGAATGTAAAAATCATAAGAAGCAACAAACAACATAGAAATGCGTTAACGATTTTGGTGAGGAATTTCATTCCATCGAGCCTTTTAGGTGTAGAGACGGAAGGAAGTTTACGCAAAATGTAAAACAATCACACTAAAAATGCGAATTCGTTGCTTAGCCATAACATTCATTATCTTATGGATATGTGAAAAGTGAAACATTTACTAATACATGCAGATGTGATAATAAGTATGAAGCCATATTCATAATAAAATATAATGCCGCCCTCTATCTTAACTTAGTGTGGCTTTATGGTCAGCATGTAACTAGACTTCTATGCATTATATCAATAATTTTAACAAGTCACTCTTGTAAATATCAACATTTTCCAAATGGTTTCCCTTTAACATCAAACATATCCTCACCTCCACAGACAATGCAGCCATCAGGTTGAGTTACAGCCTTTACTCTATGCAAAATCAGCCTTCCCTTGCTTATATTTATAACGGTGTGGATTGTTACTGTGAATTTGTTTATGGTCTCAGTTATTTGCTACTTTCGCTGTTCGGTGTTCATTGCAGTGCGGGGGAAGATATGTTTTTTTGTATGAACATTTGGCTGTATCCTTCTCTGAAGTGCTGAGTGAATATCTTACTCTTTTCTACTTCACTTATCTCCTGGCTGATTCTCACGTTATCGGTGTGAATCTCATTTACTCTACGATCTAGCAACTACAATGATTATGAACTGCGAACCAATAAATTCACCAATGTCTATATTCATATGCAAAATCTAGTTTCGAATTTGTATTTTAGAAATTTCAAAAGTTTCATCATATACTTTTTATACGGGTTAAATTGCAATCAAGATAACGTCTTCCATTTGTATATATTCCTTCAAGTTGACTCACGTGGTAACTCGTTTGACTTTCAGTAAGCATTATTCTGTTCTAGTCATAAGGTATATATCCATAAATCTCGCGTGAAATAGAAACATAACAGTTCATAGTAGTACCTTTTTAAAGGTCTTTACACTGACTTTCTACTCGAAAATAAAACTTAGATGTTTGATAGGATCAGTTTTTGAAATTGAAATTGCATATTGACAAATATTTAATGTCCCGGCATTGCAATTACTTAGTTGGTCCTAAAAGATAGTATCCATTTCATATTAAACACGCGTGTATCCATTTCACTAAATTATGCAAGCCACATATACATGTATATCCATTACAGATCAAACAGCTCTGTTCGAATTTGTTCCAAGAAATGGAATAGTTCATAAACAGGTATGCATATTCATTCGCTGATATGTACTCTCACTTTTAATGTTGCTGCTAGTAACTTCTAATGGAACTATGGAAGCAACTTCCATAGTAAGAGCCATGACATTGTGCCCAATAGCACTTTTTGTGTCGTCCTTGTTTCTCACCATATCAGAGAGCTCCCCTCTTTTGCTCGCCTCCACCGCTTTTGCTTTAAATGGTTGTGTCTATATGGGGCGGCGGTGGCGGTGTCCCCAGTTCCTGCAACAACAAAACACACGACGGGTAAGAGGACGACATTGAGATAAACTGCATCACTGTGACACTGAGAAAAGGGTGTGGTGTAGCGACTGGTATGTATGGAGGTGAGTTTTATTGTGTAGCCAGTTTGAGGTGAATGAGCTGGAATTTGTTGTGTCGCGATTTGGTGTTATAAGGGGTTTATCTTTCATAATAAGAACATATCCTGAAACGATAATAAGCTGGTAGAAATGAGACGGCATTTATCAATGCCAAAACATTTGAACTATATATCACTATTTACAATTGATTAAAGAAAATGGATGTCAGAAAGTTAATCGTTACAATATCGGTTGCAAATGTGATTTTAAAGATTCCATCTATACACACCAGTTCTAATGACACCCTATTCAGAGACTTAAGCGAGGGAGGTATAAGGAGAGTCTCTCTGGCACAAACAATCAATAGCTGTGTGATTTCGCATACACACAAAAACCCCGACTCATTTGCTTCCATCAAACTTCATAGAACCACTCTCCTCCTTCCTTTTTATCCAGTTTAGTTTTTTATTGGCAACAATAGCAGTCCTCATAGCTACCACTAAGACAGAAAACTAAGCTGGTTTGTTCATTATTAATATAAAAAGGACAAAGTCCTTTTTAGATTTGCTATTCGGAACCAGGTTGCATAGTAATGTAAAAGTCATTTTCGGACATTTATGTTATTACCTGATTACATCTATAATCATAACTATTTCATTTGTTCATCAATCGCATATATTGAGCCTAGCCGCACCATAATGTAATCTTATTGCAAGCATATGAAAACATACTTTCTTGAATTAGAGTATATACATGTACAGACAAAAGTGGATCGATGACGCACAAGCAAATTGTAAAACAAATCTGCTGGTATTTCATAATAATGTAAAACGATAAAGTGTCGATTTTAATACATTTCTTTTAGGAATTGGTCTTTAAAAAACTATGTATATTTACTCACCTCAAATGATAAAATATATCATTTACAATAAATATGTCCATATACCAAGAGTTTATTTATCACACGTCATTAAGCATATAATTTCCGCTAATGAAGATGTTAAAAGAGATCAACCTTACTGAGTTTGCCACCAAAAGCAAACTACCCAGTCTTCGTTCGTTTGGGTCAAATGTGTTTCGCACTTATTCTTCCAGTTCAATGTGCGTAAAATCTCAAAGTTCAGGTTAATGACCCGTTATTGGCAGAATGTTAACGCGTTACCTTTAGTTTTAAGCAAAAATTATTGATCTCGTAAAACAAATTTGACATTATCCATCATAAAATGAACGAAATAGTATTTTTACGGAAATTAACCCTAAATTCATCCCATTTTTGTTTCTTTTTTAGCGTTAACATACTTTCAAAACATTGCCTCTTTTGATACGTTTATTGATATTTATTGTAAAGATATTGAGCACGAATACTCAAATAAGGACATGCGGTTGTCCAATTTGTTAAGGAGTGTTATTCTTCAATAAAAGAATGACAAGCTTGACAAAAGGCACATGTGTCTGTTATTCCAAATGAAGTTAATGGCACTCAAGACAAAAGGTCAATTAACGTCGTAAATAACCGTTTTATTTATTTCATGTAAAATGTCACTTATTTTCATTCCTCTAGAGATTTGCTTTTATTGTTATTTATTAATATTAACCTTGAATTTATGTTATGAGAAAGAGTGGACTTCTGCATAAAACACTCAATTGACTTTTTTGTTCAATGTCCATAGGGTGTTGATTCGTTCTTGTAGAGAGGAGCAAAACATTTAGATTAACTACAATTTGGAGATAAATCTTGTTTCCCCGCCAAAATTATTAAATAGAAATATTATTCTATTAGGGTAAATGTTTTGTAGAACAGCTTAAAATGCGTAACATGAGTAGTCCCTTTCTCTCTCTCTTGTGGGTATAATTTGGTGCATTGTTCCAAAAGTATTTTCCTTAAAGTTTTAATCCAAACAATGATTTCATATTTACAGTTTCTGCAAAGAAACACAGAGCTTGCGATATAATTACCACAACTCATTCTAGCACCATCTGCAGTTTCCCGTTTATAGGTACCTGCCGCACACCTTCAAGTGTTCCCATCCCGAGAAAACCAGTGGAAATAGGCTAATAGCCATGCCGTGTATTATTATTTACTCGGGACAAGCGTGTCTACTTGATTGCTGTGGTAAATTACGTTTTGCGAGGGCGAGGTCTCTGGAATCTACATTGTAGACTATGAGGTGCGATTATGCAACGTTCCAAAATCAGATGATACAAAAGGAACCGTTACTTGTTTCATGATATTGCCTTTTGACGTCCATTTGCCATGATAATTAGTCATCTAGTCTGATCCCTATTCATTCCGATACTCATAAATGTTTTTGCCGACATCCGGAACAAAAGTCTACGCTATATAATTAACATTTACATGTAAATACGTTATAAACAGTTATTTATTATGTCTCTTTAGGTAGGTAACGGTGCAAAATCCCACGTTGCCCAGTGTGACATAGCCGGATCCTTCTCAATCGATTTTGAACATTAAAATACATCATTTAAAATAAAATATAAGGTTACTATGTAAATCCACTTGTAAAGTGCCACAAATAGAGCATGTATATCGCAAGCGATACCATTAAAATAACCTGACATCAGTTACCGAAAACCAATGCATAGAACTTAGATTGAATTTCTGACATATAACATGGAAATACTTACTTAATCCATCCTAGCTACTATCTACTGTGTAGTTTTTTTTTATATTTCAGGCACACCATAGAAGTGGACCCGCAAAGATTGTCCTAATTTTATGAAATATTTTTTGGTTTTGATTCACAACTTTTTTATTTATTAATGAATATTAACTATACTTTTACACAATCTAGATGGGTCATTTAGCTATGGATTTCATTATATGTAAATTTGAAATGCTAATTCAAATTACTCGATATTTGACTTCCAAAAATCGTACTCTTCGAACAGAGCGCCCGAAATTCTTGTCCTAATTGGTGTATTTGATAAAT
>LQRL01031337.1:47268-60372 GCA_001703475.1 Hydroides elegans
CCAGTACTGGTCAGTATAAATTAGTATTTTTTGCATTCAACGTGTTTACATAGGCCCCGATAAAAAAAACGCATTTATTTTTAAAAAGTACATGCAAATTAAAATTTGAAACATGAATAATCATATCTTTTTAAAAAATTATGTCATACACATAGAAATATTCGACAAATAGCTTAAATCACAATGAGTACATCGCTTTAACATTCACAATATTAAGACCCAATAAAAGACAAAATGCCTATAAGCACCTTATATGGTAATTTAAGTGTCACATAATAATCAATACTTATGCCCGTTTCATGCAAGTACTTGTCGTTTAGAAACGGTTTTTATGGCAATATATGACCATATAAAACAAAACAATTAGTTAGACACGTGCAGAGTAATTTACGCTATACGTTGAGTTTTATTGTTATAGTCTATAGGAACGCATATTAAATAGAATCTATGTGGAAAAAATGACTTCATTGTTTAGATATTGAGTTATTTAAGGTTAACATAAATGTAGATTTAAATTAAAGTCAATATCTAGTCAAAATGTATTCTGATACTGATTGCTGTTATTTGTCTGTGCAGTGAACTGGTTCTTGATAATGCATATGATACTTTACATATATAAGTTATTTGTTCTTCGATGAAAAAAAATATGCATAAATGTATTTCATATAATTGTTCCTTCTATATTCATATTTTCTTTTGCAAATCAAAGTTCAAACTTCGTTTCGACAAATTGAAACACGATGCGAGCCATTAACATATTCATTCACTGCTACTTATATCATATAATTGTCCAAAAACAACTTTGTCAAAAATAGGACAAGAATTTCGGGCGCTCTGTGCGAAGAGTACGATTTTTGAAAGTTGAATATCGAGCAATTCAAATCCGAATTTTTGTTTTAAATGTAAATGAATCCATAGTTGAATGATCCATCTAGATTGCGTAAAAGTTTGGTTAATGTTCATTAATTAATAAGAAAGTTGTGAATCAAATCCAAAAAATATTTCAGGAAATTAGGACAATCTTTGCGGGCCCACTTCTATTCAGTTCATTCCATTACGCCAAATATTAAAAACAACATCAAAAACCAATGCATATAGAACTTCGAATGAATTTCCTGACTTATACCATGGAAATACTTACGAATTCACTTACGTGTACTTAATCAATTCATCTACTATCTATCTGTTTTTATATTTGAGGCACATCATATACAGATAATCAAAATTCATGTATGTTTTCATTTTCATATGGATTCATTGTCAATAATGCTTTATTGTCATGTATGGGGTTGACAATAGTTGGGGGAGTATACTCTGATCATTTATTCATCAGGCTCATTGTATCCCTTGTATAACCTGACTGAAAAAGCATACATTATGTATAGGGCACGATATTGATATAAATACTTGCTTTGTTCATGTGAAATTGAACACTATATACCTATTTTTAATGAAGAAAAGGTTATTCTATCACTCTATTTAATATTATTTATATACTTGTATATCAGAAATCATCTCTGGTTAGGACTTGAACAGGATCCAAAACGATTTTGGAACACATTGACATATCCAAGATGTCCAACCGTCATCTGATTTCACAAAACCAGACCCCCATGATTTAGCCGCAATAAATATACTTACGTAGAGGAATCAATACCAGACTAGCAGATAGATAAAAATAAATGACATCTTAAGCAAGTTAGGCCTAGACGCCTGTGGCATATAGCCGGTCCACAAGTGAATGGGACACCCAATAACCACTGGTTCTATGCTTAAAATAATTGTTTGGCATTTTGAAAATATGTTACACTTACCGCTTACGTTTTTGTCAACCTTTTGCGGCGAATTTAGGTTTGTAAAACACCTGTAAAACTCACCATTTAGTGCTATTATAATATAAACAGTGCTAAGCATTTAGTTTCTTGGTTGTGATCCAGGGAAACACTACTATCAGTATGAGTTTATGGCATACGTGTATTTTGTCATAGTTCAGATAATATAACTAGATTCAAAAAGTCATATCCTAGGTTGTGTAAAAAATGTTTTTATAGTGTCTCCCGGTTTCTCAATATTTTACATCTATATTTCGCATCGAACACTATACCCTGGTTCGTTGGTTGTGCCCTCTGTCGTTGTCACATATGCGGCCGCCTCGTGAAAGAGTGGCCTGAAGACCCAGGCCAGGGCGGGCGACGCGGTTAAAAGCAATTCAGTTATACTAATGCCTTCCTGTGGCACTTCGTGCTAATAACGAGGCTGTGGTGGCTTTTTAAAAGGGAGGGGTATATGGAAGGGTGGGTTAGTGGTTTTCGGGTAGCATGATATCGCACTTAGAGCGGCGCGAGTTTGTGAAATATTCGCGAGCTATGAACTGTTTATGACTAACCATTTTTCGAACAACAAAAACTACGTTTTCAGCGGTTATTCGTTGATGATTCTAACGAAGATATAATCATTAGAAAATCGGATCGTTTATAAAATGTCAAAAATTATCTCGCGAGACTGCTGAAAATAATGCGAAGTACCCTTTCCAACAATGCAATATGACAGTTCGTCAAATAGACACACATCTGGATATCATTGGCGTCTCTTCGAAGTAATCCCGGGGCTGCCCGATGAGTGCCACTCAAGAGCGAGGTTATGTCGAGGGGATTTCGCGCCGTTGTTTGATAGACGTCTTGTGCAAACATACTGCGTCCCAAACTCTGTTGTCAGAGATAACACATTAGTGCGAAGAACATGTTGGTTGGAGCAGTTGAGGGAAATACCAAAGGTAAACCCATCCAGTTTGGCGCTTGGGGTTTTAGGTTGTAATGATGTTTCGGATGGGTTGTTGGAAAATAAGCATCACTCTGACAGTAATTGATGAGGCTTTGATCAACTTTATATTTCTATATGTCCCTGGCCTAAATGTTCCCTACCTAAAAGGATGAAACATACAACTTTTGATAAAGAGTGTCCAAGAAAAATATATCTGACCATCAGAACGATGAATGGCTGCTTCATGCCAGCTAGCCTGCTCCCAATTTCCTTCATGATACCCTTGTTATAAATGTTATGTTTGTTTTCGTTTAGGCCCACTTTTTATTCTGGCGATGTTATGATTTTTGTGACATCTGGTTCGAGCAAACAGCTCGAAATGTAAATAATGTACTTCATGAAAAACAACCCTTTGTTAATGAGACTCAATGACCAAGGTGAACAGATACCTGTTACACCTAGACCTGGAGGTCTTTCCTTGGTAGCATATCAGCAAGTGTGCGTTATGCTGCATATCGTTATGTTTTAGGTATTAAAATAGATAATACGAAATGTTCAATTATGGCGCATGGGTTTCAGGTCAGCTAATTGATCAGCTCTCATAGATTTGCGTGTGTCCAAATCGTCCAAATGTAACAGTGCCAAAAATGTATATATCATATATATAAATCACAAGTGGCCTTAAGTTAACAAAACATTTATAAATTAAGTCCTTTCAAAACAAGAAACAAAGGTAGAACCTGCAACGAGTGTTGATACGGAACAATTAATCAAATCATTGAACTAGAGCATGACTGCTCGAGTATCACTCCGCAAAGTGTTGCTCTAAAACAGTGATGTATTTAAAACTTATGTTGATATTCAATTCATATTAATATAAACATCAATTTGACATACTTGTTTCATTGTTGTGTAATTTTGAAATAAAATGGACGCTGAAAATGTATTAATATGTTTCTTTAATTCCGCCGTTGCATTACTTTTTTGCTGAAGTATATGATCCATATTTTGCATAGAGGCAAAATGTTAATGTTATTGATTGACTTACTTTTTTTCAGCTAAAGAACAAAATACATAAACTCTCGTCGCCGGTAGATGAATTCAATATGTAAATCGTCTAATTCATAATATATGAGTTTCCTTTTTGCTAACAGAAATGAGCAAAGTCTATATTGCGATCCCATGTCAATGAATAATTTACCGCTATTTGAGTATATTGCTATGCATCATTACACAAGAGAGCACTTTCTTGTGGAATAGTAATATCTTCTCAAACCTTGTTACCACTCACTCTAATGCATATGATATTGTTCGGCTTCCCTTTCCCATATAGTCTCTAGTTTTTACATAATATTTGCTCTGTATTTAACAAATATCTATTTATTTCATACACATAACCAGAAATCGTCAACATACACAAAACAATGTAGGCCATGAAAAGTGTATCACCCACACGATCTACTTTCCACAGTTGCCCAATCAATATTTATTATGTTCCGGGCCTTTCGGGACCCGCTCGCCATATTAACGCCCGAAGTAGATGAACTTCCTATGTCTGCCAGTACACACAAGGGACCCGCAAGTAAAATGTCCCCTTAGTTCATAGTCTGCAACATAAAGGTTAATATGCCTCCGCCGCCCCTTCCCCTCTCATATCGCTCCCCCTTTCCACCTCGTCCTTGTTGCTTTTTATGGGCGCAAATGGCGCGTTATAAATATATCTCGTTGCTAGAGAGCATGTGATGATGGCAAGGACTGTTTAGACCTTGAGAACTACCAGGAAAAGTATATATGAAAATATCAAGTTGCACTGTTTTAGGGGTCATACAGAAAAATAATATGTTCCATTAGAATACTGATCATAAAGTCTCCGGACGTAAGGTCCCTGGTGATGAGGCCTAAAATTCTATTCGTGGTGGCTCAGGATAAGGAACCATACGTCTATATCATATTTTGCCTTGGGGTTTTAATGTATGCCTATTGATTTTACGCGTAAGCTTACGTTTGTCGAATCTCCTCTTCTAATCAAATGAATTCTATTTTGCCTTTTTAAAACACATTCATTGAGTAGTTCTTAGTGTTAACATATTGCGATTCGATCAACGTATTCATTACGACCAGTTAAACATCCAAGGAGAATGTTGTAGCTGAGGAAATGATATATTCTGACATCCTGAGTTGATGGTACCATTGGAAGCGTTTGGCGACGTCTGGTGCCTCCTAATAACCAGTGATAACCGCATAATTTCTATGCATTTATGATCGTAATCTCTTTGAAGCGCCTTTGCGTAACTTGCTCCAAAAACGCTTTCCATAGGAAAAGAATACTAGACCCTAAAACATGTTCCCTGAGTGGTTCTGACTGCGGATCTTGTGCCTCGATCAACGTATTCATTGCCATCTCCGCATCCGAACGGTGCCAAAACACTGCCGCTCTATTACATTAGCTTATGATATGGGGCTGAAGCAAGCATTTACTTAATCACAATAGTGCCGTCTAATCTACTTATAGGAAGCGGAAACTGCTAGAATATGTTGAAAACGATGCTAAACTGGGAAGCAAAAGAGATATTTTTTTCACAGATTAACCCGGTTGATATTTTTCTCTTCCAAAGAGCAACGAGATTCTACTTCCTCGTCCGAAATCTACATTATATTTAAAATATTGTGGTATTCAAGTTTGGATAATGAATTTATAGCAAACAAAGTTATCACAATGTTAAAATAACTCCCCAAACGAACCTTATTTTTTGGACAAAAAAAAACGTCACCTTAAACTGTCATTACCAAACTGCATTTTCTGCTTAAGATAATATAAATCAAATATATTTATGCGAAATTTTATTTTCATCCAAAATATTCGTCCAAATGTATTCATTTCTTAACGCTGTTGTTATTCTTGTATAGAACGCATCTGCAATAGCTGCTCGTGGAGTAAGAAAAGAGCAGCAATATTTCCTTATCACAATAAAGCGCTCCCTCGCTATGACACTATTCATAAAGCGAATGATGGATCAAAGGCAGCCCAAATAATTCGGTGGGATGGGAATCTGCTCTGATGTATTGTGATGATTCCACATATGAGCAACCAGCGATTTATTGAGTTAAATATGAAAAATAACAATATTTCAAACCAATCATATATATATTTGGTGCAAAATTGTGTGACTACATGAACATTTATGTGTTTATTGTTCATGCGTTTTTAACGTGTAAGGAAACGGAGGAAATATGATAATCTTTCGAATAGATATTATTCAAGGTTGCTAGATTGACTCCTATTTACTTTTGGGTGATCTTCTATTTTATCTACCAACTGAATCGCTATGACTTGCAACCTGCATTTCAAAATGAGTCTACGGTCTGTTCACAAATAGGCAAAAACCAGAACTATCTATATTGCTTCCTTGCGTATAGCCTTAAATTGCGCTCAGAATTTAGAGCCCCAAAAGAACATTTAACAGGTGAATGGGCCCATTTGACAGAAGCCGCCACTGTCTTGTCATAGAGCAAAAGCAATTCCCAACCCGCAACAACCCCAGCAATTCTAAAACTGAATCGTTATGGGGCTGGAATGGTCGAGGGGGAATAGCAGATGTGCTTATCTGAGCACGGAAGATTGATCCTTGTTCTATTGATTTCTGCCATCCTCGTGTCCAATTATCGTTCGCTATAAACACTGCTTGGATGTGACAGGACTTCAATTGCTTTAGGGTTTGATGGGATTTGGCATCGTTCGGCAAAAGAGTGGAGGTTGGAGGGCATGGCGTATGTTGTCTGACCTCTTATAAAGGAGGGTTGCAAGGACTGTTCCCGCTTGGGAGGGTCCTCGTTGCCTTGTTATGTTGTTTGGGTACATTGGGTTTATTTGACTGAACCACATACCCAAAGGAACTTATTTGCATATCACGATCCTTTCATGACGCTCAAGGTAAAGACCTAACATAGAAGTTCTTTAATTCCAAATGCAGGGTTGTAATCACCTTGTGATGATCGTAAAAAGATGACTGGGTTTTACCTTATTCAAATAAATGTTGCAAAAGACTATGCGCCAAGATGTTAAAGATGATATGGTGAGATAACTTATATGCTGTTCTCGAAAAAAAAACACTGCATCCATGTTATACTACATATTCGATGCGAATACCTATAAACTTTAATAATTCAACCTCAGACATTCATATTTCGTGAACAAATTAAGCATATTTAAAATAAATTTGCATTCCAGATTCATTTAAGTGTGAACGGTCATGATATGTTTAAGATTGATTTATTGTATTAAATGGGCATTGGCACTCAGAGGGCAAAAACGTGAACGAACGCACTAGTAAGCAGGCGCACTGAACAATGCTCTCGAATGCCGTATTTCTTTAAAAACTACATTATTCTGGTGGTAAACTGAGTAAGAATATTGACACATATAACCAATTCAATTTTTATTACGGTATGATTTGGCACACAAATATAATATCTAGAATTTAATAAACATATGATGGTACACTCATTGGATGTCTCACTGCATGAAACAACCCAGGAAATAGACTCATACGTAGAAACGACTTACATGTATGAATTTCATGTAATTTCACGACTTACATGTATGAATTTCATGTAATTTCAAGTATTACGAATCTATACTTCAATAATACAAAATCAGGAAATACTCAACGATCTACGAGAATGGCACTCTTAATCATATTTGTTTCATGTGTAGATTTCCTTTAAACATTTATGTTTACCACGGTAAAAGTTTGAGGATGTGGTATTACCACCGTAGCATAACCAAAACTAAATTGTACTAACCTTCCGAAATCAATAGACCTTTAGGAACGGTATCCACTAAAATAATGTAAAACTATATATTTCATATCCTACTCATCATACACGTTAAAATAAACTTCAGCCTGTTGATGTTATAACTTCCATTTCTATGCACTATTGATTGTGTCAATGAATGCCCAACTACACCTGCAAAAAAGAAGCGCTAAACCCTCATTTCGCCTCGCGCCCATCTTAATGTGCTCATCTGTAGGGAAATCGAGAATCTTGAAGATCCTGAGCTGAAGAGCTAGGGTTTGAATATTTTTCTTGGCGTAATCTAATGGTGTAGGTGGATAGACGAGCGGAAAGCCGGTCGCTCCAACTTTTTATAAGTGTTTAAGGGAAGTCTTTGATATTTAGAAACTAACTGATATTCTCACATACATCTGTATATGCAATACTAGAAGATTGATTATAACAAACATCTAGCTTATGGCAATCAACTTGTTAATGCATTTACATACATGTTATCAAGGGGGTCGTTCAAAAATTGAGTCATAATCTGCATAATGCGTGTGTTTCCTAATCTATTCATTTTGTCAGATGGCAGTTTTTTTTTCTAATTCGCAGTTTATGACTATGCCCTGTGTTTTGGCAGTCAGGTTTAAGGTCTCCCTGCTATCACGGGCAGGTGAATCAACCAGTATGACTAGGTGCATTAATACATTAACTAGCAAATATGAGTAGCTACAGTTCCATTTCCATCTGGTTATTGATGAGTGATAATGATAACTATATAAACATGGTTCATCTTCTTTGAAAGATCAATAGATAGATATGCATTTTTGCAAACCAATGCAAATTCATTATTGGTTAGAAACTGTCAACGACATCGAAGAACTCTATCATAGGAGATTTATTCAGTATGGAAATCAGTAAAGTGAAATCTTTGATTATATTACTTAATGAGGAGAAAGCATCAAACTGTTGGTAATATCCAGACATTTATATCATATTTTCATTTGACAATGTATCTACAGAGTATATGATGCAAGTGAAACTTAGGAAATGAAAATATATGGACATAGACTCTACAGAAGACAACTCTATAGAATAGAAGCCACAAGTTCTGATCTATGTTGGGTTGCAACATGGTGGTGCAGCCCTTTTAATCACGCTCCCAGTTTCATCCATCAGCAAACGCGGGGTTTGTCCCGACAATCAATAATTCATGAAAGGGAAGTAGGAGCAGGGTAAAGCTCGTTTAGGCCAAGAACCAAGTTTTTGAAACAGTGAGTTGATGAGACGAAGTGAATATACAGTGTATGTAGGTGTAGACCGAGTTATATATTGTTAATGTCTTCTGTGTCCGACAAAGATATATTTATATATACAATTTAATGGTACAAGTATATTACTCGTTTGGAGAATCTATCTCTCCTAGTTATTAACCTCACTACACACATGACAAGTTAAAGTTATACCCTGAGTTAACATTTAACACAAGTTAGTTGACCTTACGCCAAAAACGTAATTCGCTGTGGGTTTCAAAAACGCCTCGACGGTTCTGACTCGGTCCTTATTGAAAGGAAAAAAGGAGTTTGAATGAATGGTTTTTCTGAACAAATATTATGCCAGTAAAGACATATTGATTCGATTTGAAATGAAGTGCGCAGTTTAAAAAAAAACGGCTGTTGACATTTAACCTTTATCAAACTTGTAACAATCAGGAGTCATATAGTAATAAAAATAATTTATTCTAAGGGGATGCCCACTTATTGTCATTACGATTATTTACAACTCAAATCTAGCCTATAATAAACTTTTGAATTCTGTAGAATTATTATTTTCCTTTGTTCCTAGTACTGACAAAACATGCATGGTATGAATCTAACGAATGATACCCACTTACCTTAATGGAATCAAAATTGTATGGTCGGTCTATATAAACATACTCTGCAATATGCTTGATATGATGTTATTATTGCATATCCATTATTTGTACACGGCTCTCTGGTGATCTCCTGAATGTTTGATGATGCTAAATCGCTCTCGTTGTTACACAATTTGATGTCGAGCATAATGTGATATTGAGACAGATATCATTCTAAGTTTTAAAGATCGCAGTTTTTTTTCTATATTTCCTCTAGATAGTGTTACATGAATGTCATTTTATATATCCATTTTATAGAACCATATAGATTGCATATCCTACTGTTTTTATGTTATTTTGTTAATAAAATCAAGTTAATAATTTTAAGTAATAGCCCGTCTTTTCTAATATAAATATAAACATAATAGTCTATAAGTTTGAAGTTTGCGCAGTGTTCATTTTCTGTATCCCTTTTTTGAATTCAAATCATTGATACTGCAACATGGAGACAAAGCACTGCAGTGATGTCCATGGTTTTGAGTTTCCTATTTTATTTTTGGAACTGAATGAATTTAGTGTATAGGTGTATCGTCGTAGTACGCACGTTCATGGATATTTATATGAATAATATATGGGCGGAAACTAATTTTCATGGCTACATTGCCACTGAAACTATATAAGTTCGCAGGTTTTGCTCAACTAATTTTAATTAACATATTAATACATTGTATACGTTATACTGTATAGTCCCGATGTGTTATTAAATGAATTAATGTTTTATAACAAATAAAATTATCGGACACGACACATTTTTTGCTGAACTAAACAATTTGTAAATCCAAAATCTATTCGTTCAAATGTAGATAAAAGATAGTTGCGTATTGCTCGGATTCCTTTATTTTTGTCTTTTATGACCTTGATTTTTGCAATAGTATGATTCGGATATTAAAACGTATTTGTTCGAACTAGTGTCGGTTATATATACGTCTGAATAATTGATGAAAAAAACTAATTATCTGACCTGGATATGATAATCTTGCAAATAAACGCCTTTGTCACTCGAACAGAGCCCCACTTGTTAAAAAGTAATTATGAATAGCAAATTAAGTTGGGTGACTTAATCCTTGAATGGCTAAATTGAAATTAGGAATCGTGGCTCGCAGGCTATATATAGCGATCCATGGGAAATTATAAGAACATATTGCAACAAAAAAATATTTCGCATCGATAACAAGCTATTGCTTAAGCTTCATAAAAAATACGAATAGACCAGCAAGTTAGCGGTACATATTTTGTTTATTTAATCGCTGTAGATTATATCTTATTAGAATTGTAAAAATAAAAAAAAAGTTTATATACAAACTTTTATTCATCATTTCTTCATCCAACAGCAAAAATACAATAACAAATGTGTAAACATTGAACAAATATGAAAATAATCACGTTATTAATGTTATTAAAAAGTAACATATATTATGCACATCCATATTTATAATGGTTACAACAAAGTCGTTTGATGTCAACAATGAATTGTTAAAAACTATCTCAATGATCAATGGTAAGGTTACGCTTTGTTTGATTCCGTTTTAATGTTAGACTTAGATCAACTATTTCAATAACAATAATATTTTTTGTGACCAACAATGTTTTCTGTATTTCAACTTTAAGAAAAAAAAACTTTTGAAAACATTAATATGAACACACTCACAGGAAGCAATGATTATCATAACGTTCAACAATAACAATGTAAAAAGTATAATAGAATATAAAAACAACGGAAAACATAGAAAATAGTCAAATATGTTTACATGAGCAACTACGTGTACATATAGAGTATACATCATGTAGCACAATGACATATAGTTTTTTATGATTTGTGTGAGATTGAAACTACATTTATCTGGTTAAACACAACAAGCTAACTTAATATTTATAATTTACAATTAACAATTCTATCTACTAAGTAATACATTCTTAAAATGATCTCTGAACTGTTAAATCCCAATTACACCCCGAAACTATGCCTTCGCAATGTGCACCAAAGACTTCCATGGCAGAAGGTAACCGCATTTTTCCCTGCAATCTTTCTAGACTTTATCTGTACCTTCAAGGAGACCTCCAGATTTTCCATTTGGGTGCTTGCTGACCGGCTGGAAGTCATCGGGAGTCTCCCACCAGAGGCTGTCCGACATCACGCGGGCTGCTCCTTTGGGCTGATCGAAGAGCGGAAGTTTCAGGAGAAGACCTGAAAAAAATGGAGGTTGCAAATAAACCAATATGGTTAGTTAATAATACGTAATAGGCGTTGATACTTTAAATGTTTGATTAACTTACTATCACTGAAGATATATAAATCTGCATATTAGTTATACAAGTGACATATCTAATTATTATTAGCACGACATTTATCAGCCATTGACTTTTAGGTGTAGTTTTAAGAAATATGACCACGTACCTGTAATCATGCCACTAACAATGGCCACAATCAGTGTGACGACAAGCGCCAGCATTTGATAGCCTCCCTGCTCCACAGCGCTTCGGCCAAGACCAGCATCCACGTTGAGGTATTCCTGGATATCGGCAAGGGCGGTCGAGTTGGCAGAGTCCATGGGAGCACGCAGGGGGAACACTTGGTAGAGGCTGTAGAGATGGTTGATTTTAGTGTTTTTTTTTAGTGATCGGAAGTGGCGGATATTATGTGCACAATCATTATACGCAGTGTCTAACTTACACTTCCATTTATATATATTCGTTCAAAAACAATATATTCCAAATGTTGTATAACCTTTATAAAACAAAAGAGAGGATTAACCCACTGCATCAGCTGAATCTGAAAATTGAATACCCTCGCTGATAAAATATAATTCAATATATATTGTCCCTCAGAACTATACTTCCTAACAGTATTTCAAACGCGAAAATTGACAGTGTTTACCATAAAATACTTCATAACTGTAAAGTTACCTGTATCCATAGTGTCGATCATAGAATGCTCTTTAACTGTATCCATTACCTGTATCCGTAGTTGCTCTCACTAGCGAGCGCCGCAACAACAGCGCCCGCGATTCCAGCGAAGATGCCGGGCATACCGTGCAGGTTGTGTACGCCGCATGTGTCGTGGATCTTCATCTTCGAAGCCATCAGTGGCTGAAAAATTGAAAAATAATTAGATGGACGAATACTGAGAAAATAGTTATATATCGCATATACATGTATTATCTATATCAATTAATTTGTTATCTATCTGAAAAATAGTGAAGTTGATAAATGTAAACTCATCTAATTCATTGTGAACGCTGGTTAGCATTTTCTTATCTCGAACATCAATGTCCGAACATGCTATATGCAATTAAAGACCCTTACCGGACTATAAAAGCAGGGGATCTGCTTTTCATATGCAAATTTTACTCGTTTGAATTTGAAACTACTCGTGCTCACCATTTTTATTGTTTATTCAACTTTTCTCGTAAAACAGGAATCGAAACTTATAAAGTTTATGACGTTCACATGCATCATGATAACGTGTACCATCTTTAATATTTGTTAAGAATTTGGAAAATGTATTTTGCACAAAATCACAGTTTTAGAACTTGATAATATACGGATTTTTAAATGTTTCGAAATAAAAAGATCGATTTCATTGGTCAAGCCAAATAGAGGCTATTTAGATACCAAAGCTGCAGTGTCCTATTCACACATATCAAAGATGT
>LQRL01031356.1:0-10802 GCA_001703475.1 Hydroides elegans
GTTCTAAGCATAATTAGATAATTCACACTCTCAAATAGGGGCCCCGTTAGCAAAAATGGTCATTCTAGTTAAGGTTTTACAACAGATAGCTCTGATGTTTGTTATGTGGAAGCTTCGCATGCATCATTAAAGAGACCTCTAAAAATCCTTAAATGTAATTATTTTGTTTGTATATGCATTTTTGGATTTGGCGAGTACAAAATCAAGTTACTCGCCAAATTGGCGAGCACAAATCTGTTTGGCGAGTATGACATCGAAGTCACTCGCCAGTTTGGCGAGTATGAATCTTTCCTTATGTCGAACCCTGCGAAAAGGCCCCAACCTTCCGTTCAAATATCTAGCCTGTGGAACTTATGTTCCAAGAAACCGGTCGAATTAGGCCATTTCCAGTGGCCTAATCTAGCTGAAACTGTCAGAAGGCACATCTACACATTGATACCTTTTATTTGAGCATATAACCAAGGCGTTTTGCCCTACCTTTCAAAAGTTCTAGCCCGTATATTGTACGGTACAAGCTCAAATTTTGAGTAGACACCTCAACTCTATAGCCCCCAAACTTTGTAGTTGGGACATAAAAAACGTTTTCTCAGATTAAGACCAGGACAGTTTTCTTACGCTTTCTGACACGTAAACTTTTACCTTATGGATTAATTTACCAGCAGGTTTGAGAAACGACAAATTACATTTTACTTCAATTATCGCTCAGCTGGAGACCCTAAATCCGAGGATTAGCTTTTTTCCCAAGGGTATTAAAACTATCAGCGGGTCATATAGAAATTGACTTCAATGCATATTATATTAGTTTTAGTTAATTTACCTCAATTTTTGTTCCAGGACGATTTCTTCTGCATACTTCCGCCATCTTTGCTAAAAAACAATACAAACTACTTTCAAGTTTGTATTGTTATGATCCATCAAAATATGTTTTACGGATAATCGAGAAGCAAAGTGTTGCAGGTTATAACTTCTGTCCCCGGTATATTTATAAGCGTTTTAGCCGTTTTTCATTTAAGATTTTAGTCTCAATCATTTTGTGATTTGTCAAGGATTTGGTTAGCTATATCAGTTCGAAGAATTCTTTATGTTCATGCTACTTATACAGGTTTCGTCCAAGGGAGGCTCGTCGACGCGTTTAAAACGCGCACCCTTTATGTGTATTATTGAGTCAGTAAAAGAAATATTCAATAAGAAGAAATCAATGGTATTAGGGCTCTAGAAATTATTTTATCGGGTATTAAAAAACAGGGATGTATTTGGCACTCAACATTTTTGCTCCCTTGGGCACAATACATTCAGAAAACGTGACCGATAGAAACCACTGCGCTCAGGTGTATGTCACATGTAAATAATGATACAGCCATAACCCGAATTCGCCTGTTATCTAAGCTCCGATTTACTTTCTGAAGGCGCCACCTATTTCAAAGGATATCGCATGATCTATATCCAAAATGTGCATTTCTAGAGTACCATTATCCTGAAATATAAGCACATCCGATGCAACAATGGTTTAATCATTTTAAAAGATTGAAAACTAAAAGGCGTGTCCATAATTTCCATGCGTTGTTTTCTTTTCAACAGGCGTATTCAAAACGCGCGCCCTTGATTTTCGTGCGTTTTTCAGGATTTTGATGTGAAAAATACCGCCAAAAACGCGCCCTCGGACGAACCCTGTAACTTATATATATATGTTGTATTAGACCATCGACCCGCAATTCAGCCATACAGCAGGATATTACTTAGTTCAATGTTCACTTGTTATAAAGCTTAAATTGCCTTTGTCGAAACACAAAGTCCTGCTACTGCTCAGTTAATCATCAAGAATACACAAAAATATAGAATGAGATATTACTATTTTGTTTCTTCTTTATTCCAAATTGTGACACCTTAAACTGTAACTCAGATGATATGGTTAGGATCATCGTAAAACAGGGCTCTAGGGCGTCAAAAAATATATATACATGTGTTCTATGTCAATACCAGACTCGATGGAGGAATATAAGTTTCGTAGAATTAACTATTCATTACAGTGACGAAAGTTCGTCCCTGTAGGTGTCTTGTATCTCCGAACAAGCGTCGAAAAAAGAAGCGATACAGTAATCATTTGAAATATGTAAAATAAGCAAGAACAGTATGAGGAATTGATATATGTAAGAAACATACAATGTCTGTAACTTTCATGTTCAAAAATACATACTGAATATAATATTGATGAAATATAACTTGATTAGCAAAACTTTAAAAAAATTTGAGATTTTAGAAATTTTGCGGGTTATTCTATGTTATTCTTTCTTCAATAAGAGACAAATTTGCAGTCGACCCACAGAAATGAAGCCTTCAAAACTTTGTTATATTATCTGTCAATTTATGATATATTGACACACTCGTTTTTTTGCTTAACAAGTCCCTAATGACTCATGATTCTGTCGTTTCGTAAATTTATCTTCAAAAATTATGTTATCGCTTGTAGAAACAATGTACTATCTAAAACATTGAGTTAATGTAATCCGCGATTAATTAAGTTAAATTCATTTTAAATGTTTATATGTTTATGTACTTGTTAAGGATTGGTATTGAACATTTGCAATTCTAAGAATTCTGTCTCGTGAGGCTAGAATAATCTCGAATATTTCTTCCGTTGCATGTCAAAAGCTATATCTTATTGTTAATGCAACCGCAACTTGATCAAACAAGTACCATAACGATTCAAGCTAAAGAAAAATATTAAACTAGATAACTGGTGTGCCCTTCAAATAGCACAATTATCTGCAATCTTTTCTTTTCCAATATTTGAATTATTATGTTTCATTTTTTTTCTCGATACCTAATGGAATATGATACCATTTAATGTTCAACATTTTGAAATGATCTAGAAAATGGTCAATATGTTGCAGAATATACATAGCTACTTTGTTATAGCTTTATAAATTAATTGAGTCACAATATATATGTGATATTTAATGAAACCTAAAGTTACAATAATTGACTTCAACGCGAAATGAGGTACTGGACACGACGAATATTGATTATGTGTCAGAGTGTTTTTCTATAGCGAGCCTTGATTAATAACATCAATGACGTGTGCAGTATAAGTGACACACACCTTGGAATGAGCCAATAAGGGGCCAAGGATTCCGCTCAGTGGTTTCAGCAAGACGAAGAAAAAGCACATTTTAATTTAAGGATGGGTGTCTTAAAAATAAATATCTTCAATACCATTGATCAAATCGTTATCAAGATATCCTATGTTTCACTTTCGATAGCTTATATTAAAGTTTATATGTAAGGGGTGTTATGATTTGTAATATATAGAAAATCGATGCACGGGAACAAATTGAATTTTATCGATTGATTGCAATATCTGCATATTTTCGTTAACGAAAAGATTGCAGATAAATATATGTCCTTGAAACTTTATTTATCGGTTATTCTTTCTTATTTATTTTGCATAACTGCTATTTAAAGCAAGATTTAATCATGGCATATATCCGAAAATGTAAAAGATGAATTATTTTTAGAAATCATACGATTGATATCAAAATATAAACATTAATCAATTCATACAAAATCTGTCATTGATTACATAATATCAATGCGTAATTCTTGCATAAACTTTGAACACACACGCACTAAATTATTATTATTTAATTTTTATGTAGTCTATTGATTTCACATTACCGTACCTCTGTCAAACGAGGTCTCCGACATCTAAAAAGCTTCTCTTTCGAGTATATCTGCTGTTTTGGTCTTCCACGAATAAAACAGATATAACTTTTTGAAATTAGTTGATTCGGAGTTTCTCAGATTAGGCGACCACGCAGGATGGTTTACAGTTTATTTTACCATTTGGAAGATCAGGCAGCGCAGTCTGTATACTGGCTGACTATCCAATCATGCATTGAATCCGTGGCACTGAGTTCGAGCACCTGAAACTATTCAGATATCAATTTTTTCAGCTAAATCATAGGGTCCACAACGGTCGTGTTATATGGTACTTTCACAGTGTGTTGTAAAGCTAGATAAGTGATAAATAGGTAAGCATATAAAGAGGCAGTTATGGGTAGTTAGGGAATTCAAAATAAAGCATCATTATAAGTATTTGGCAAATAATGTGGCGTTTCTCGATAATCATTGGTAATCATAAATAATATAAAATTGTAAGTGTGTGTATTATAAAACGGTTTGAGAATGAAAAATATCCATATATAAAAACCATTTATAAAACCGATAATTTTGGGATAAAAATTTGATATAAATATACATGTATAACAAAAACCCATTTTAGAAAAGAACATATACGAAAAATGCACGGAGAGTTCAGGCTGATTTGAACAGGATGAAGATTATTGCCCTACAATACATATATTGAAATATCAAGCAAGAAATAGCTCCTTTTATTCGCACATAAGACACCCTTAGACACTTAACCGAGACAATCCGTTTCTAAAATACCACTCCATTTTTCCGAACAATTACCTAAGAAGCTGATTCACCATAAATTGGTTCAAAGAAATAAAATACCTTTAAGTTTTGATAATAAAAATTTAATCGGAACAATTATCTTTTCCTTTTCCTTTTTAATGTTGCGAAATTCACCTGTGACGATAAAAGGTGAAACCATAGAGACGGTAACATCAACTTAACTCGTAGGCGTCACAATCCAAAACAACCTAAAATGGAATGAGCATGTGAACTCAATCACCAAAAAGCCAACACCAAGGTGTACTTTTTAAGACAACTAAAAAGGTGTGGTGTTAAAAAAATCGGCTCTTATACTATTCTATAAAACTATAGTAAGAAGCCAATATGATGTACCGGCATGGGCAACCAGTTTAACCGCGGAACAAATAGACCAACTTGAACACATTCAAAAGAGAGCAATGCAATTAATTGAGCCAGACGTCATCTACGAAGCCCGCAATGATGGCAGATAGCTTGAAAGCCCTCCACACAAGACGCGAGGAACTATGTCGATCATTCTTCAGACAAATGCAGTCAAAAGAAAATGTTATAAATAAATTACTGTCAGCACGCAATCTACAAACACAAAAAACACGAGATAGAAAACTCTATCGCCTCCCTTCACTGAAAGCGAATCGCTACATGAACTCGTTATTTCCGTATAGTATCTTTATTTACCAATAAATGCTAGAGTAGCAATAACTAGTGATAACGATACGAACAACTATAGACGAATATATATCTTGACAATTAAGCTGATCAATCACTCTTTTAAACCTAGATGATTTAAATCATCGCATAACTTATATGAATTTGAACTTTGAAATATTGTTAACGTATTTAATGTATAATAACATGTAACAATGTAAATGTAATATATTCAAACTATTGCATAATGCCCTAAGCTGCCATTATTCAATAAAACATTATCTTATCAGCCCGGGGCCGCAGACCCCGTGCTTTTATACAACTCACATGCCCAATCCTATTACTGCTAAAAGTAACGTCCGGTTGAGCGTGGATAATTACCACATGGTGATCATGTAGTTTTACACCTTTATTTTCACGCTTATGTTTTGATAAAATATATGCAAAATGTGGAGATAATAACAGCATAATTTTATTATTTTTACACAAATGCGTTTTATTTCATAAGTAATAAGTTTTAAGTAATAAGTGTTAAGTCATAAAGTAATCTTTAAGTAGCGAATAAAGAAAAGCTCCACTTTGAAATCATAATAGCTGTCATGTGGCTATCAAACCTATTTCAAAACATTAGTTAGAGTAATCAAACTACCAACAACGAATCAAAAACAGAGAAAATGCATTAAAAGTGATAAAATATTGTTTTAAAGAAATTAAATAGAATTGGCATGGTAACAACAATCGACGTTATTTTACATTGCGCAAAAGTATTTTAACGTCATACATGACGTAAGTGGCAATTAACGTCTTAAATAGCAGGTGGAAACCAAAGTGCTAAGACATTCCATTCTAGCAATATCTAGCAACATTTTATGTTTATAATTTTATTTTATTTGAATTGCTGAGCAGCAAATCGCAAATTTATTGCTCATTATTTTTTCGGTTTATAATGCACAATTACAGCTGCAATAAGATATTTACCATGAACATTTTTTCTATGTTTCATTATTAAGGCACTTCCAAAGATACACCTAATGAATGATAGATGACAAAAAAGGAGTATGAATTAGGAAATACATATAATTGTGGTTTGTATAAAAAATATGCATCGTTTGTTAATAATTTCAGCTACATGTATCATTTTTTGTGAAATGTACATCTTTTGCAGACATAAAAATGTAAAATTATGGAATAAACCGTTTAATTAGTTTATATAAATCCCGGTAGTAAATTATGGTAGTACATTTCTTCAATTTTCTAATATTACGACTTTTGGTTCAATACCTAGAAAACTCAGACGTTATATTCTATTCCAATTTATCGGTTTATCGGTTTTAGGTTTATAATGCACAATTACAGCTGCAATAAGATATTTACCATGAACATTTTTCTATGTTTCATTATTAAGGCACTTCCTACATACATCTAATGAATGATAGATGACAAAATAGGAGTATGAAATAGGAAATACATATAATTGTGGTTTGAATAAAAAATATGCATCGTTTTTTAATAATATCAGCTACATGTATCATATTTTGTGAAATGTACATCTTTTGCAGACTTAAAATATGTGAAATTATGGAATAAACCATTTAATTAGTTTATATAAATCCCGGTAGTATTAATATGTGGTAGTACATTTCTTCAATTATCTGATATTACGACTTTTGGTTCAGTACCTAGAAAACTTGAAAACTGCATAGCTTCGCGATGGATGCCTCAAACGATTACTCTAAATTAAAGGTAAATACACCCTTATTCGTTCAGGTTTTATTTTTTAGATATAACTCAGACGTTAAATTCGATTCCAATTTATCAACTCGCCAATTATTTTTCTTGATGATGACATAGAAGTACGATTTTCACGTTGTATGGTGGGCGATAATGGGTGTATTCAAACCGCTATACCACGGAATAAGACTCATTGACATTTAAGATGCGCATGCATCAACTAGCCATTTTTTTCGGACCAAAACAAAACAGTTTTTTTACACAAATATTTGATGGAATAGAAAAATAAATATTTTTTTTGAAAAGGTGATCTTTTTGAAAATAAAGCAAAACGGAAGAAAAATATGTTTTTTTTAATCAATAATGTCACATATTAATTTTGATTTCAGTACATTTATTTCAAAGCGCAACCGACTTGATTATGCCATTAACGGGATTCTTGGCCGTATTAAAACAAACAGAAAGCAACATAATATTTGATTTGAGTGTGTACAGAACCAAAAACTTTTTTTTTATGCTCCAACCCCAAAGTTGAGGACATATAGAGTTGGGGTATCCATCCGTCTGTCTGTCATCGTTTTGATGAACGGGCCAGAAATTTTGAACGGAAGGTCATAGAGACTTAATTACATTCTAAAATGAAAGGTCTCGATGTATAGATGTGCCTTTTGACAAATTCGGGCAGATTCGACCACAGGAAGTTGGCTGATTTCGGCCAAAATGTCCAAAATCAACGGTTTTTCTAATCAAGAGTTTGTAAAGACTAGTACTTTTGAACGGAAGGTCCGAACGACCTGGTTATATGCTCAAATAAAAGGTTTTGTTGTGTAGATGTGACAGATTCGGACACCGGAAGTGTGCAACGAATAAGGCCAAATGTCCAAAATCAGCGGTTTTTCGAAACTTGAGTTTGTACGGGCTAGAACATTTGAACGGAAGGTCAAAGAGACTTGGTTATAGGCTCAAATGACTGGTCTTGATCATGTGTAGGTGTGCCTTTCGGGAAAATGGCGAATTCGGCCAAAATACTGTTTTTTTTTTCAAAACATGAGCTTATACAAAATATTTAATACCCCTTCCAATTGCGGCGGTTGGGGCCTTTTCGTGTTTCACAAATATTTCCTTGTTTTTACAAGGGAAGCTATGTGTGTATTTACCTATGTACAAATGACACATTTTCAAATCAAGAGTTTGTATCAAATTATTCGAAATACGATATTCATGTTTTGATAATATGTTAATAAGCACCTATATTATAAATTTAGTCGAACACCATTGCGGTATAATCATTAATATGAGAGATATAAAGCTTTAGATTCGTCTCATTTGTATATAGCGTCTCATTTGCACATATGCTCCCTTGCAGTGGACAAGTTTTGTAAATATCATAACATTTACAATTAAATCAATTAGGTGATCGAAATACACAATGTGAATTGTGAAATGTCGACAGATTTTTGTTTGCAGCGAAAACTTAACAAAAGAGTGAGTTTATGAACCACCATGATACACGAGAAAGCACAGATACACTCTGCATCCTTGAATTATCGTTTGTATCATTTCTCATCAAGTGCCTACCACGAGTATTGTTCGATATCAATCTATGCTATAGTATACTTGTAAACAATCAGTACTCTAAAACTACCTTCCACCTTTGGAACTCCATGGCGTGGATTCGAATGCGAAATTCCATATCCCTTTGAATCGAGGAGCGGTTCGGGTTTTCTCCGGTTTCGCTTATGCTTAATTGTCTTAATTGGGGTTTAAGTGTATTTGGATGTTATTGTTTTATTTTGCATACTTTTAATTGGTTGTTTTACCAATGCCGACTCCAATATCTCGTCTAAACTATTTACTTTTGATCTATCAGGTTCCCGAGCTAAAGAAACTGTTAAAAGATAGTGGTCTTGCAACCTCTGGAAACAAGGCTGAATTGATTGCAAGACTACAAGAAGCTTCAGGTTCAGGAGGTAAAACATTATATTTAATCGAAGCTTCAGGTTCAGGAGGTAAAACATTATATTTAATCAAAATGATTGATTTATTATAACAAACATTTGCTTGTACTTTCAGTGTTCAATCTAGGATTTTGATTTGGTGCGTCGAAAAACGCACTAAATTTTCGCGAGTGCGTGATTTTGAAAATCAGTGCGTGATAAGGTTATATAGGCCTACATATGTACCAATATACATATAAACAAAATTATTATATATAAACGTAAACGTTTACAATGTACATGTATATGGATTTTATAAGTTGAATAAAATTAAATTAAAATACATTAACTCTTTCGCTACCGCGTTATGACGTAATTTACTCTTCCCAAATACCGTGAATAATTACGTTTCGCCCTTTTAAGAATATCATTAAGTTTATTAAACTGAAAATATTAAAAAAAAACAAACCATTTACTAAAAAAAAATTTCGAAATATATATTCATATTTTTTGATAAAATTCAATATTTGTGAATGAAAAAATATCAGACCCGAGATTTGAACCCGGGACCCCTGGCATGACTGACCAGCCACTTAGCTGCATAGGCCACGCCTCCGTCTGCTAATGAGGGACCGATTTATGTCATAATTATGTCGTTAGACGCAATTATAGATAAAAAAAATTATTATGTCAATGACCTTTCAAGTAGATATACAGTTTGCTGATTTTAAAAAGAGCTTGTTTTTTTTTATATAATAATTTATGAATCAGGAAATTGATCAAGCATAATTCAGCGAATTTGAGGAAAAAGGCATAGACTTTAAGACTATCTTTTTGGAGTAATTTTTAACACAGCTTGCCAATTATTATTTCAAATTGTTAAAAACCATAAAATAAATACCGTTACCAGGACAAATCAATTTAATAAATCTAGTATCTAATGGGAAAGTTATGAATCCAAACAAAGCTGTCCATAATTTCATGAAAAAGATGAGTTAACCACATATTTAAGCATCAAATTCTAGTGACGTAATAATTACGGTTTATTACGGTTTGGGTGTTCATCGTAAAGTACGTCAAAATACGGTTTGGGTATAGATGAGTTAAATATTAATCTCCAAACAATCGTACACATCTTTTTACATAAACCTATGATCAAGGCCTGATGATTGCGCTCTAAGTCTAAGTCTGAGTTGCCAATCGACAGAAAAGTTCACACCATAAATACTATTCACATGATATAGCATCGCTTTAAAAAGATGTATATCATATTTATAAATCTAGTGCTTATTTCTATCATCAAATGTACATTATATAGACGCAAAAGAATTTGATTGAACAATTCATTTTGAATAAAAAGTACGTTTGAAGCGATGTTTCTATTTTAGAACGATTGAACTTTCCGATGTCCACCCCATACAAAACCCAAGTAGGAGCGCCGAAGGCGCGAGAGAGAAAAAATAAAAATATAAATTGTGGTAAAAATGTACGGAGAAATTGATAAACAATCAAGATATTCAATATTTGGTAGATTTAAACGCTATGATATTGAACAATTTCATCATGCTAAAAACACACTGTTTATAAAACGTGATTTTGAAAAATGAGTGCGTAGAAAAAAACGCACTCGTTTTTTCGGAGTGCGTGATTTTGAAAATCAGTGCGTGATTACGCACAAAACGCACTCAAGATTGAACACTGACTTTATTGTACGAACCGCAAAATTGATGTTTAAAACAGGTGATGAAAAATGGGCGAAAACATGTATGTATTATAACTCAAACCTCTTCGAATCGGGGGGTGGTTGGGGCTTTCTCGTGTTTCAAAAATTCTTCATCGTTTATCTTCTGAATGCGATCGTGATTCTAGACGTTCATAAATTAAAGAATATATAAATTAGACTTATTGGAACTGACTTATTTAGGTCTTAGAATATATATACTGTTTTAATTTCCATAAACTATCTCATTTTTATTCGATATACATTTTAACGGTAAAAAAAAAAAAAAAAAAAAAAAAAAAAAAAAA
>LQRL01031366.1:1531-21167 GCA_001703475.1 Hydroides elegans
TGAAATCATTGAATTATTGCCTTCTCAATACCTTGACCCATAACTTTGAGATTTTATTCATATTATCAAACACAGCATATTATGATTAAATTAGTTTAAATTTGTCCATAACATCAAAGAAAATCAAATCTAAAAAAATCACAGCGAGTCTTACATCACCAACAGCAGATGTCACAGTTCTAGAACGAAAAAATAAAATAACGAGAACAATTTCAAATTCATAAATTCATAAAACCACCTTGCATTATTGCGCAATGACCAGCGTGTGTTAACTGAGTGAGCGCTGCAGCAAGTGATAAAGATCTTATTAGTTAACGTTTCCAAAAATCTTTAAATTTGAATTATTTAGACAAATTTACTTTTAAAATTAAAGTTGAGCAAATTGTTAGATAAAATGGGATTTTGATAGTATTTGATTTTGACCTTATATTTGCTGTTTTATTTCAGATTTTAAATACAGATTTTCGTTTAATATTTTTTTAAAACTTTCGAATCGAATACATACATTTAGCACAATCACAACGAAATTGTCCTTTTTATTCGCGGTTCTTTGAGGTCTTTTTAAATGGCATTGGGCGACCAGGTATGCCCAATTGTCCGCTTGAATAATACTGCGTTAAAGGAGTGTTCACGCAAAAAAATATCCTAAATTTTTGCATGACCACAGGGGATAAATTGCTATGTTTTTATACAAATATGGCTTTCGAAAATATCGGGTTTCGTGCTATTTTCTGAGGTTTTTCGTTTGCGTGAACACGGCCTAAGAGTTCCCGATATAGTAATTTTTTGTCATACAGTTATATACTATAGAGAGAGCCAGTAAGGAACCATAAAACACATTAAACGCGGGCAAAATCAATGACACAGAACCATAAAACGAATGGCCCCACCGTATGGTCAAGCGAAGCCGATTAAGTGCGGCAAACACGAAATACAGTAAAGCACACGGCGGCGAAATTGCATTCTGACATTTATGAGCATTTGGCAGAACAAACATATACATAGTTTCTTGATCATAGCTAATTTATGACTGTATGTTCAACTAATTATTTCCGCGTATATTACACAGACAACACAACAGAACCCATCAAACCCCTAATACATCCAATGAGTGATACACACGGCTGGCTATTTGTATATTAGCATTTCTTCATTAGTAACAGCCTAAATAACAACTGCTATTAAAACATCGCCCTCACTCCCCGAAATATATTTATTCTCCCCTCTTTTCCATATCACGGCAAAATGTACATTAGTGGACGCCCGTTGGATAGACAAGATGATAAGATCAGAACAATTGTCGAAATACGATGCATCAGACTTTTGTTTAGAATAACACGCCGTTTGCCAAGACACTATGGAAGGGCACCCCGTGACATATTTAACAAAAAAGAAGTTAAATCATCATTAAACAACATTTCATTTACGAATAACAACAATATAATGGTTTTTGAACATGAACATTTGGCAAAAAGGTGTTCCAAGTCAGTTGGCCAGTTTTCCTTTTCTAGCCAGCTTGAAATAGAAAAGGAACATCTTTTGCGAAAATCGAAATGTTGAATATAAATAAACTACCAATCAAATATTGAAAATAATTGTTTATTGTACATTTGCAAGTAAATCTCATCAATTTTAGGACACTTATTCTCACTACTTATTTAAAAAAATAGGATATCGGTGGGGAACACCTTTTGTGGGGAACAACTCGTGAGGTGCTCTTCACTATGGCATATCTTATGGAGTTTTGATAAAGTCATGTCATATGCTCCCTACTCCATTTAACACACATGTTGAGTAACATATGAGCAACCGTGTCCCTACCATATTGTGTATTTACGCTACAAATATAAGCAAATATAAGCAAATATAAGCAAATGTAAGCAATAAAATTAATGTGAACTGTGTTTTTCTGGCAGTACAGGGCAGTGGTCAAGTTGGTTGGATTATTAAGAGCGGTCGACGCGGCTGCCCTTAAGTCGCTGTCGATGTCTGTTAAATAAGCAGCAGTATTTCTTTAATTAAGGCAAAACGTTGTATTTCCCATATGGAATTTCTTCATGGATTGTGAAATATCTACTTTTTTTATTCTTTACAAACACAATTGTTCATGAAGATTTAAATAAAGACACCTATAAGTATTAAGTAGAGGGCATGAATAGGGTCCATCTTTCAAACTAGATTTTCAATTATATGGTAGATTTTTAACATGGAATAACCTTCATTTTTCATGGATGTATCATGGATGCATCATAAATATATATATTAATTTAACGACAATGATAAGTCACACGCAGGAATGTACATCAAACATAGTTACCAACGTCTTTTTTATTGAGCGATTTGATGACCAAATTAGGCTCAAGCCAAAACCATATTTGAAAAAAAAGAAATCCTTAGTCTCGAGTATAATGGATTTTCATATGGCTTGTTCATCATAACGTTACATTACATATCAATTTATTACTCAACAACAAATACAACTAAAATGCAACCGAAAAACCTAACTTCCTTGACCAAACACGATTTATCGATGTCCATTGCCTATAAAACAGACCCCTGACCAATTACAGGAAAAACGGCGACGTGCAAAAATACAATGAATTAATGATCAACCGCCTCTGTTCTCACCAATATTTTCGCTCTAAAAGAGTCAAGTCGCGAGAAAGGGGTCTGGCCACATTTGAAGGTGTTACGAGCTTTTTTGCCCAACAAAGCATGTTTTCCAATGCGTTCCTTATGGGAGACTCAAAACGCTACCTTAAAGCACCATGCGTCGTTTTTGTATCCGGTAAAAAAGGTCCCCTGACATAAAGTCACTCATTTTGGGCAGTACAGCACATAAAGTCCCCGACCATTAAGCGGCCTGACAAAAAGTGACCAAACTTGAGACATAGGACATAACATCACATAAGTCTCAGAATATTAAAAAAACACGTTTAAAAAGCAAATTGCCTTTTCGGGTTTCCCATTATGAATTGATACATTGGAAAAAATAGTCTGTTAGGGAGCGTTCACCGGGAACAGGACTAAGAAAAGCTCGAAAGTGTGTTTGTAATGCTTTTATACCAATTTCACATCAAGAAAAAATGCGCATAATCCAAACGTACAAATGACGCGCTTTTTTTCTTGAGGTGAAATTGGTATAAAAAAACATTACAATCACACTTTCGAGCTTTTTTAGTCCCCTGAGTCCGGTTCCTGTGAAGGCTCCTTTAGGTGGAGTGTTAAAAAAAGGCATCCAGTGTGGCCAGGCCCTTATGGACAAAAGGCTGATCGCCGCCTCAAAAGTGCAAGTCGAAGGCTTCATTATCGGGAAAATAATTGCAATTTGCATTGATTCTTATTATGTAATGGACCTTTTTTTGGCACCATCAGGAAATGTAATAAGAAAAAGAGGGGGCCAAATGGTCAGTCAATATTGTATGGATCAAATAGGGCTTTGTTTGAGCGAGAAATATGTTTTCATTACAAATTAATTGTTGTTGGGCGCTGGTTCATTTTGCAGCTTTTTAATGGCGTCAGACGTATTTGGAGAAACGTAAGAAAAGCCGGCCGTTATACAATTCCATAAAGAAAAATCTGGAAAGCACGAAAAAAGCTGCATTTAAAAAATGAAAAAGTAACTAGAGTTTTTGTTATAGAAGTTTTTGATAAAAACATGTTCCATTCAAAGGTTTATAAAACAGCAACAACAGCAAAAATATATAATTGATAAAAAATATAATGATTGTAAAAATATAGTTGTATACAGTACTAATTAGACACACAGGACCGTAATAACCAATTAAGAATGATAATTATTAAAATAGATATGTAAACAATATTAATTAAACCGGATGGATCGCGTTAATTAAGGTCAAACAGGCATTCAGAGGATGCGCATATAGTGCCTCAAAATAAGACGGAGAATATTATAAAATATATCATAGAATGCATAGAGAATATACTTTGCAATAACTCATCTCATACAAATTCCAATGAGTATGAACAGTCTTTTTGCACGTTTAAAAAAACGTACTTTACACCAAATGACGTTGTTAACGTTCCTCAAACCTTAGTGTTTCCTGTAGTTTGGGATAAAAACAAGCAGAGGCATATCCTTTCTAAAAATTATTCGAAATCCCCGCCTTAATGTCGCTTTGAACAAATAAATATAGAATAGTTATATTAAAAACCATGGGATTTCAGTTTTCACTGTTCCTATATTAATCGTTTGTTAAGTAGTTTCCTTCGTATTCTTAGTTTACCAGCGTAACATAAAACATCTCTGCTAAAAATCCTAAAATCTATATAAAAACAGTTCCAATTCCTTATTAACTAGTTTTATGGTGCGTTCAGAGGGACTTGGCGTC
The DNA here is from genome assembly GCA_001703475.1 of Hydroides elegans. Lineage (NCBI taxonomy): Eukaryota > Metazoa > Annelida > Polychaeta > Sabellida > Serpulidae > Hydroides > Hydroides elegans. Next base: position 5,884 of record LQRL01031366.1, read on the forward strand.
TGCGTCTGCGGAATTTAATTTGGTTTAAAACATAGTAAATCCAGCGGTATTACTCCGCATGAATTACTATGTTGTATATCAATTCAAATGCTGCAGACGCAGATGCCAAGTCCCGCTGAATGCACCATTATACATATATAAGACATGGTTACATATACATTTTAAAGCGCACCTTTTTCCTGGGTTCCAATGTAAAGGCCACCTAAAAAATCAAGTGTCGATAGGTTTTTCGCTAATAACTTTTAAAGTTGCCCTTCCTTTGGAGCCAAACTTTTACAGCATTTCTAAAATGGGCAACCCTAATATATAAATAAGGTAATGAAACATGATTCTGCGTTTTTGAGAATATTCTTATATCTAATACAAATCCATTTTGCAAATTTGAAGCTGTACCGAAATTGCTAAACCTCATCAATATTTCTTATTTTTAAGGTAGTCTACCTGGGCATTTATTAATAGAGTTGAATGTACAACTCTATTAGTAACAAACACGCGTCAAACAGAATGGACATCAGTACACACATTAGCATAAACATATCTTTAGAGTGCCATATCTAGACATTCGCTTCATTAATTGACCATATATTTCACTTTTGTTGGGGCTGTTATATTTCAGCAACGATTTATCATGTGGTTCTCATACTTACAGATTCTTTATTAGAACACATTGTGTATAGATTAATAGTTGAATTTAACGGAAATCTATTATATATACAATGTTTGTGATATTAGATAGAACTTTTAGCTACCATTTTACCTCTGCTATGCCGTTTTATGTAGATTTCAATACCATTCAATCTGTCAACACTTGATGATAAAATGCAAAAATATGTTAAAAGTATATAAAAATTGAAACCTACAACAGCTGGCTATTCAGGGAAAAATGGCAATATATAAAAATTCTAGTGGAAATGTATTTATTTTAAACGTTTTTAGGTTTCATCAATTCTGATTATATAACACTAATACTTTATCCATAATATGTCAATGTATCAATGTCAATGTATCGACCCTTGAAAAGTGAAGCACCTGGTGGTACAACAATTTTGCAAGTGAATTTAAATACCCAAAATGTACTGAGGTTTTCGTTTTTTTTTCAACACTACACAATGTTTAAGGTAATTATTCATAAACGGGTCGAATATAAGACCACATGATTATTAGTCGCTGAGATATTACAGCTCAAACAAAATACATACTTATCATATGGGATCAATTCATGAAGCTTACGTCTATGTTTTAGATTGTAAAGAAATTGTAACACCTTGTTCACACAGATTCTTGATCGTTTATATTTTAGTTTCAATAGACTAGACTTGTGCATCGAATATTCGGACACAATCAGATGGTGTCATTTTTGTACGTTTTATGGTAAGGTTAATTCACATGACAGCTACATCCATTTACCAGATAAAAAATAATTCATGCGGTATCAGTTCAGTAAGGAATAGTGTTATTGAGGAGTTGCCTCGTACTTGCAAATCGCATTTTCAAATCTAGCTTATAAGGATGAACATAATCATTTTATTTAACGAATCCGGGTCAAAAAGTCTCCAGCCAAAAAGTTTCCGGCAATTTATTCTCCAAAAGTGACAATATGTGCCAAAAAGTTTCCAGCCATAGAGTTTCCGGCCAAAAAGTGTCCAGTCCCGAAGTAGTCTGAATAAATTCCATGGGCCAAAAATACTTCCATTAATTCAATTATATACACTCTTGCTCAGGGGGTTTTAATTTTATCAAACATGTTTTTAAGGCTGGAAACTTTATGGACGGATACTTTTGGCCGGAAACCTTTTGGTCGAAGCCAGAATTAACTGATATCAAGCGGATTGATAGTAATATTGTAAATGTAAGAACGGATGAGGGGATTATGTGAATAAAACTAACAATTAATCAAACATGGCATAACTCAAAAGTGACCAGATCGTGTCCTAATAGATGATGTGAAAGTCTAACTTAACAATGTGTCAGACACCTCTAATATTGGTAGAAGAATCAATAAACAGCCTATGAAGTAGGCCAAGTGTGTATCAAAGCGATTTTTAAACACGGCTGTATTTTATTTGTACATGTTCTTGGTAGAATCTATAGGATTCCAAAAGCAAACAGATCAATTTCGCCTTTATATGACCTAGCCCTAAACAGCATTTGTGTCAGTTTTATTAGAGAGCCCATGTTATACGTTTGAACGTTTGAAAAGATAGTCAAAATTCGGAAAAGTATGGTAGGACCTACCCCAATACACATGATTCAAAGTTTGCAATTTATCTGAATCACCTGTTTCCTAATAGGGTTCTATCAAACATATGCAATTTTATCTTCGAAATTTGCATTGCTCAAGGAATGGCTTTGCAATGTTGAAAAAACCTATCGACACTTAATTATTCAGGTGGTCTTTAAGTGTATGCCTTTTAAAAAAAAAAAACGCAATCAGTTTGACTTGTTTTTTTCCATGTGGTATAATACATTGTGGAGGATACAAGAAAAAGCTGAATTAAAAACGCAAATGTAAACACACGTTGACAATGTAGTACGTTACACAAATAATTAATTTAAATTTAAAATAAATATGTATTATCACCCCACCTTGTACTGATTAGCAAACCTGCCATTTTCTCACTCTTCTGTCACAATTAAGCATTAAATATCCTGAACAAATTATCGATATTTATTCCATTGTTATTTCAAAAAAGGCAGCAAATCAGCAAGACCAACGGGGATATTTCATAGAAAGCCTAATTTGTACAGATATTCGTTAAAATTAATTATCCTTTATGTGCGATTTGGACAAGTACGATTAAAACAAAATAAATTCACATGATAATTTCAAACGTTTCATTTCATTTCGTTTCTCTATTTGATATTTAATTCATTAATTCATTAATCTCCAGTTATAAAAACAATCACTATAAAACATACAATATATATTTCATTGATTCGATACTCAAACATGTACACCCGTATGAGCATTAATTTTGAGTGATTAAAGTGCATCTTCAATTAGTGGCATGTGTATGGTCATTAGAAGGTATGTGTGCACAAGAAGTCGATTATCGATAAGTTTCGACAATTTTCGGTTTTACTGGTCTAAAACCGTATTTTGATTCAAAACCGAGAAGCGTTGTTAGCTATGAAAATTAAGACATTATCTAAAATATAAAGTGCTCCTTAAACTGCTCAAATCCCCAAGCTAGAAAGTATAATCTAAAATTTTCCAAGCTAGCTGAAAATTGGTGTAGAACATATTTGGTGGGGAACAGCTCGTGAGGTGCTCTTTTTTGTTTTGCATCTTAATTACAATATCGAGACAAAATCCAATGTTGTCGTTACATCGTTCTTATTTGATCATTCATTTTGTCAGCATTACGTATGTTCAGGCATAACAGTAATTGAAGACCCAGGATCGTGGCCAACCTGATGAAACTGGGCATATAATTAACGACAAAAACTCGCCATGATTAAAAACAATTTAATTCAATAATATATTTTTAAACCAGCATCAAAACGTACTTCAAGCTATTCTCAAACAGGAATAAGAATATTGATTTTTGAAAATAACTGATCGCTCATGCATGTTTTGAACGTGTTTGAAGGGGGCTTGGGCACTTGGGCTCCAACCACTTCGACCTCTTCTCTCCCTTTTAGAAATTCCACTGCGGCCCCACGACCAAAGTCAAGGTGATAGGTTCCGAGGTGTCCGAAGCTGGTGTGAGCTGGGGGGAGGGCGGGCGGTAAATGGTAGTTTACATATTTCCAATCAACTACATACTATCATTAGAATTCAATACTTCATACTATCATTAGGGCCTGGCCATATTGGAAGCTTTTATTCGTTTTTATTTCCTAACAAAGCTGTCTTCCAATGTATTCCTTATGAGAAACTAAAAAAGCGAGTTAAAACTACCTAACAGCTCGTTGTTTTTGGTTTGTCATATGGAATACATTGGAAGGCAGCTTTGCTAGGAAATAAAAGCAAGTAAAAGCTTCCAATGTGGCCAGGCCCTTAGAATTCAAGTTTGATTTGAACACTCAGCTTAGGAAAATTCGAAGCTAGGCGTGGTTGTTTGTTTGATCAATCATACTGTTTCTAACGTTTCCGAAGAATTTGATCCAAAAATATTTCATAACGATTTAAATCATTAAATGGCCAAATATCATTTGTTTCATAAGAACAATTAATTTTCTCAACATACTCATTTCTCAAGGGGCAAAGCAGAAACGATAAACACGTATTGTTTTCCTACTTTAAATGTTACTTGTCTTTGTTATTTCCTGGTCCCAATTGATTGCTTTAAACTGGTTGTACTCACTCTTTTTGATAAACATGCTTTGATTGTTATTTGTTCAAGAATTTTATTTTTAGACATATAAAAAAATATAGAAATCCATATGTCAGACCGCTAGGACGTATATAGTTCCATGGCGTATGACGCAAGTAACGTGTTTACCAGTGTCTTTATAGAATTTTCAGCTACACTTTGTAAACAAAAGATAAAGAGGCGCGGATTTAGACGGGGCGCACCCGGCGCACGCCCCTGTTCGCTCTTATACAAACTGTATGTAAGACAACAAAAAAATGGCGCCCCCGGTTCTGCCTGATAATTTATACAGCTGCGCCCCCAGGTTCAATGTTTTGTGGATCCGCGCCTAATAAAAGTCACAAATAGACCATAGACCGTTTTCAGGGTCACATGGAAACGTACCATGATCCGTGACTTTTGCCTCTTGAACAGAACTCCTATTCTCCTCTTATCATTTAATTTAATTTGCAAAACTTTGATTAACCTTTACTCTACTCTTAAACATCAATGTATAAGTGAGTAGAAAAGGCATTAGTTTAAGGTTAAGCGGACAATATGGGTAAACGATTAGACGAATTTTATTTCAGATAGAACAGCAGCAGAAAAGTGATATAAACTATAAATGATTGATAAAAAAACACCAGTTTATGCATAACACGGTTCCTAATTATTGAAGGTCAAATATAAACAACTGCATTCAAGCGTGTGAACAAAACCAAATTTGATTACCTTTTATAATTAGTCAGAAAGAGAACATAAAAACTCATAAATATTTACTCGTCACATCAAGTTGTTTTATGTGATACACGCAGCAAAAATGCAATTTGCATGTTTGATTTTCAAATATTCGGTCTCTGTCACACATAAATTGTAACTATGCTGGCATACATTTTATGTTTTTGATGAAACCATAAAACAATTTTTATGAAGCGACCGGCACATCAAATGCACTTGACCTCTCGTTTCTCTTTAATTTAATTAAGACAATTGCAGCAAAACGGCTGTTTGTCATGGTCACAATAATATGTGTGCATTTTTGTGGTAATGATGTTAGTCAAATTTATGCTTATTGGAATATGTGTTTTTGTTTGTTTTTTTAAAGGTTTTATTTATCAATATCATTTATATATATTTTTTATTATACCAACAAAATGTTTCTGTATGGATCAGCATGGGTTTTTCACTTTAATCCTCTTATCTTGAATCAAATTATTGTATAAATTAAGATTTTAGACGAACAGTGCATATATACTCAAAAAGAAAATGTCTTTTTGCAAATTGAGAATATTTAAGGCACCGAATCAAAATTTAGTTTCAAACTGGATTACACATTCCAATATAAATGGAAAAGCGGGTCCACAAAGATAGGGGATTAAGCTATGCATTCATTTTCGAAAAAAAAGGTTGTTCCTACCAGTGAGAGTTAGAACTGTTTTCGGTTAACCAATTCGTTTAAGAGCAACTTGTTCAGTTCACAATCAATTTACTCTATATTCATACAAGTAGTTCGTTAAAGATCAGGTGAACACAACCGTAACCGGTTGGAGTTGCTTCTAAAACGAATAAGTATTCAAGTGAGTCGTTTTGGCTAAAGGAATACATAAACCATGCAGCCTGGCCCATAAATTCAAAAAGGATGTGCATTAGAAAAGAGAGGGGATAAGGACATATTATTCACATCTTTGTTTGATATCACATAATTAGTTCACATGATTTAATTTAAATGTTTCCAAGTTTTACTTGTCATTGAATATTTTAATGACAAAAGATTTGATGATTCATATTTATCATTCATATTCTTATCTTATAAGTTGATTACAAATCAAAAATAGATTTGAAGATTGAGCAAAAACGAAAGTAAAATTTTACCTCATTGTTTTAAGTTGGCTGCTATTATGCTTTTCCATTTGTTATCCAATTTTAATTGCAGCAACTAACTATAGTTTAACAACGTCTGATCATAATATATTTTAAAAAATTACATATGTTTCTTTTTTTTTGAAATCGCATAATATGTTTTTTTTCTTATGATTTCAAATTATTTGCTAACATGTTTATTCGCTGTTTAACGTTGAATAGTCAAGAGTTATCATGTGTATTTATTAGTAATACATCCCAAGAATGAAGAGCGCAAAAGTATATTGAGGGAGAAAATGAGAAGAAAAAACAAAGATATTTTCAACCAATGGAAACAGCAGAAGATTGCGTGCGAATTTTACAATAAATAAAATAAATCACTGAATTCAAGAAAAAAATCGATTTCTCTTTCTCTCCCCCACCTCTCCCCCTCTCCTTTCCTAAAAGCCCCATGCGTTTGAAAAGTAGTGACATTAGATATAAAAACTGGTGCGTGTATTCTTAAATAATTTTGGTATCTTCTGGTGGTGTCTAATCAACCGTTGATTTTACATTCCCTTCTCTGCTCTTTAAAGTCTGAAAGCATGTCTTTTTTTTTGGGTTTACGTTACGTATCAATTTCGGGTTGATGAGGGGTGTGGAAATACTATGTCCATATGTACTTTGATTAATTAAGTGAATATATTTCCAATGTGATAAGTTATTTAAAAAAGACTCTCTTTCAGATGTCACTTTACGTTTTTAAAATTTGAGGAGAAATGAGAACGAAGTCGTAATCGTTAATAGATAAAACTAGTAGAAGAGACAAAGAGTCCATATCTGTTTATGCATTGAGAGGAACTGGTAACCATTCTGCAATCTGTTCATCTCCAAGTTCAAAAGCAGGTATACATTTTTATACAAGAAATTGATCGAAAATATCAAATGTTAATGAATAAAAATGATAACAGACTTTTAGACTTAACTTCATTAATACTGGACCTTTGACACTTACATGTACTTATATTGACAATTTTAGCAATGTATAATGTTTAATATAAGACAGACGAACTGACATATTTTCAACAAACTTATCTGATACCGGAAATTGATAGATTTATGAATAATATATATTTAATATAGAAATTAACCCTCTTAAAATACTTTTATTTCTCTATATTTACTCGCTCACAATAACATGGTCATTCATCAATTGAAGGGCTTAGAGCATGAACATGTTTAGTGCGAAAAACATGTTTTTGAGTTAACAATACAGTCAATATGTTTGATATGTGAATTTTCATCCTAGTGAGTATTAAGGTCATACGATGAACATTTATTGACAAATTTCATGTTTGAAACTCATCAAAATACTGATTTGGACCGTGACATTCAGTGCGAAACATGCATCAACCTGTCTATTGCAATAAACATGTTATTCGCATTTAGTTATTCATGTAAAATACCTATATTTGCTTTATAAGAAAATCAATTTCTATATCGTGCATAAATATGTCTTTCGCAATAAACATGTTGAATATTTGTTATGAAAATCTGCAACTTTCAAAGCCATTTTTCTCAAAACTATGATTTCGCACTAAACATGTTTATGCTCTAAGCCCTTCAATTGTTTCCTATGGAATGATCTTTAGTCGATGTTTCAAAAACAATATAGATTTGGTCTCACTTAACAAGCGCGTTGTTTTTCACGCACAAAAAATACACGACGTTTCAAAAACGATAAATGAGTTTGTTTTTAATTGATAGGATATCGGATAACAATTTATGCCAAAATGGTGTAATGCTATGATTGATTTTTATCTATTGTTTCCATACAGCTGTTGAATCTGTGGCTATTACATTTCATAAAATAAAAGTACACATTCGTTTTTTGAGTGATTGTTTTTGAGATATGAGCAGAAAGGAAAGAAATGACTTTCAAAGGATTGAGTGTCGAATATGGGTTTTCCTTTTCAGGGGCTAGGTGACAAGGAGGTATTGAGTATTGCGGTCGATTATGATATATGTGGATGTCCATTAATATGAGGACGAAGGATACTGTTATATATTCAAATAATTTCAGATTTTATTGTGATTGAATAGTTACATGTTTTTTTAAAATATATGATAATTATTACATTTACAAAATCAGGCCATATATTGCCCGTTTATGAATATAAACAATTTTATGCTCTTATGTTTTAAAATTTACATTTTATATCAATAGTCTTGATAGTACTTGTATCACACAAAAGAAAAAAAAAACATTTCGTCATTTTATGTTTAAAGATTCTATGATTTTCATTCGAGATAATTAACGAATTGCAAAAAAAAAAAAACACATTAATTAAATCATTTTTTAAAATTAAATGTATTTTTTTTTTAAAGGGGGTAGTCTAGTGGCCGCACACATTGAACCACGTGACGCTTAAGGCAGACGACAGTTTTGCGCAAACAATTGTCAACAAACATGATTAATCGGTCATGGATGATTGACTGTTGTTAATTGAAGGGTGCGTATCAACTCTCACTTTTTAAAAGCGATACAGTAAAATATAAAAGGCAGCATCTTGAGATTTATTTCTTAGTTTTTTTTTCAATATCAGCAATGAATGCAACCCTCGTAGCACTTAATAATATATGCGCAAACAGATTATTGTCAACATATATAATTTATGAGTTTGCGCAGAAATCATTTAACGTTGTTGGTTGGACTGCACAATAATTGCTCATATTGAAAATGCAAAGAAAATAAATTGCTCATATTAAAATTGACACAAAGACATAAATCTCAGAATTCTGCTGCCCTCTTATGTTTTACTGTATCACAACAGCTAGAATTGATAAATACACCCTACAATTAAATATCAATTAACGGCCGTCAATCATCCATCAGCGATAAATGGCAAATCGAACAAAATGTGTGACCAAACACTGAGGAACCCACAATGACGTGTTTGGGAAAAAGTGAAATGGTCCCTTCTGTCTATCTGTCGCCGCAACGGAAATAAATTATGAGCAGCTTCGTAAATTGAAAAGCTATATTTTACTTAAATTAGTACGTCTTTTGCGTGGGATAATGGGAGGAATGGGGAAGGGACTCTTGGAATTCTGATGAAAACTTGCTAATGATTATTATTTTAGGAGATTTAACTAGAATTTGTTTAGTTACGCATTTTAGGTGTTTAATTTTCCTTCGCTTGTACCAATCATTCAAATAATACATGTTCACTAGGTAAAAAATAAGATGGTCTTAATTACAAAAACATATTAAATCCAGTTTCAATTGTTCTTTATTCTCATTTGTTGTTTTAAATATTTTTCAGTTGACTTGATACATGTAACCAAGAACGATGTTTTTTACTATAATCAAAGGCACATATATACCTTTCTATTCTAAATTCATCATAAAGATATGGAAACGACAGTACCACATTTATATGAAGTTCCACCCCTGAGTTACAATGCGAGAAAATAATCACTATATAATTTACAAACAGTCACTGATCTTTGGGGATGGAGCATGAAAAATGGGCGCTTTTGCTCGTATCGACAGGCATGGAGTATAAATCTATATATTTTCTCCCTCTTTTCTTCCAATCACTCGTATTTTGTTTGGCTAAAGTAATTATTAATTTAGCAGCAATCAGTGATCACAAATAGAAACCAGTGATTGATTGCGTTTGAAAACGTGTGCCGCCATTTTCGTCAAAATTTATTGTTTCCTGTCAACGTCTCAAAAGACACCCAAAGATGCTTCCAACTTTTGCCCATAATTCTTTTCATTTTTCAATCGCAATTTTTCCCTTTTCTTGTTTTCATCCACGAAAAGCTGTTGACCGTGAAATATGAGGCATGTAAGGGGCCTGTTCACACTGGACGCGACACGCGACAATATACTTATATGTTCTTCATAAAACTGGCGACAGAAAATCGCAAATTTTATAAAGAACAAATAAGTATATTGTCGCGTATCGCGTCCAGTGTGAACTGGCCCTAAGCAATTTTAAGGCATATGTGGCGCGTAAATTAAGATCTAATAAATATATGACAAAGAGAAAAGAAAAACGGCTAGGCCTTTTCATTTATGATACGCACACCGTGGTGGCTATTAAGTAAATGTTATGAGTTATGCCTGCTCATAAATATTGTCAATTTATTTCTATGCGGCAAAATGAACATATTTCATGAAATGCATGATGAGTTTGATTTTTTTTTGTTTGAAAATGAAATCGATCTTAAAAGGTTAGCAAATACAGTTAACCAGCAGTTGATGATAGGAATTCATTTATTTCATAATTTATGAAAGTTAAATTTATTGTTTTGATAAGGGACGCTTTTTCATTGAATAAGAAATTGAATGGGTGTTTACAAAAACGCAATAGATCACATTAAATCTGGAGAAAAGAAAATCATAGTTTTATTATTTTTCATTATGAATCGTAAAGACAATAAACTTGGCTAAGCTTCTATCAAATATCCTCAATTCAATTCAATAACTTATGTTATTCATCATTAACTTAACAGAGCGTTAACATAACCCTCTCAAAAATGTGTTTATATAAAAACTGCAAAACAGGACCAATTGTCTCTTAAATGTTTTCGGTTGCTACAGCGAAGACCCATGAAGCCTCAGGCTCTGATCACACAGTTATTTTAATTTCACTTTTCACTGAGAAAAAAAGGAAATAGATTCTACACTGTAACTTAATTAGCCAAAAGTCATCATTTATATCAGGCATTCTGAATGCATAAATACACTTATGATTTAAATGTTACGTGTTGTGTTTTTTTCAATTTACAATATATGTTTTATTGGCGCTCTAATGACAAGTTCATAACAAAGCAATTAAGATTTATCAATCACGATTTCAAATACAGGTGCGTGTACAGCGTTTTCAACAATATGGACTATTATTCACTAAGCAAGACTTAGAGCAACGTCGAAAATACGTCATTATTTGGGGATACATGAATATTTTCCGGGCCGCCGTTCGTTGGGAACGTAGGAACAACGTCGTTCCGACGTCCTTTAAACGTCACGTCCGAACGTGACGTATTTTATGCATTTTAAAATATCCAATTTCGATTACCCCTTGCCATAGCGTATGGTTCCTTTTGGACTTTTTGCACTTAGAATGTCTTTTGGCCATATTAAAACGTAGGCCATATTAAAACGTAGGTGCCTCATCTAGATATTCTAAATCGAAAGTATGACCAATTCAAATGACCAGTTCAAAAGAAAATTAAATACAGAACTTGCTTACCCTGTTCATCAAACGTCCCGAGATTACCTTTTGGGAACATCAAATTCATACCACCACCCGTAAATGAAGCTGAACTTACCTACAAGAAAAAAGAAACATTTGTGTATAAATATGTTAATTAGAAAATCAGAAAAGTTTGAGCAGGAGGGCACCAATAAAGAAAACATATATGAAGGAGCCGAATGAAAAGCCAGATGGTTATATTTTGGGTCGACATTTCTAGATTAGCCTTTTTATTCTTTCTTTTGTATCACTGTATATATGTTTTTGAAATGTCCAGTGTGTCCTTATTATAAGGCTGTTTGGAGAAATAAAACTTGAAACTTGAAACATTTCCGGTGCATTATATATTTGATATTTTATAGGGTCTGAATGGGGGATCGCATAGTTAAAAAGAAAAAAACGTAAAATACGATCTATGTAGACTGACGAGGAGACAAATCGACCCCTTCCATTTCGGATCCGAATAGACAGTTCGACACTTTTTGGAAAAGACACTTCGGCCCCGGTCAAGACACCTTGGCCCCTAGCAGAAAGACATTTCGGATCCTCTTTAAAGACACTTGGCCCGAAATTGTGCCGAAGGGGCTTAAGTGGTGGGGGTCGAAGTGTCTAAAGCCCATTGAAATGACTTGCCACTTGCATACGTACAGTTAAAAACACAGTTGTGTGTGGTGAATTTAAAAATGACCATATGCCTTCCCTTTTATACCCTTCATCCAGTTTATTTGTATACTTTCGTTTAGTCCTATACATTCGTTTATTTGTATACTTCCGTTTATTCGTGTACTTTCGTTTATTCGTATACTTTCGTTTATTCGTATTTGTTTATTCGTGTATTCGTTTTCATTTTTCGTTTATTCGTACCGTATTTGTTTATTCGTTTATTCGCATTCGTATTTCATTTATTCGTATTCGTTTATTCGTTTATTCGTATTTCATTTATGCGTATTCGTTTACTCGTTTGTCCGTTTCAGTTGCATATCGGAAGTGGTTTTAACTGTAGATATGCACCTTTATGAACATAACACGCTTTCTGGACAGTAGGAAGTCATTTCAATATTCAAAGATGGATTCATTGACCGATACATGCGACATAACAATTACAAAAAAAAAAAAAACAATTTCGAGAAACGAAACTTAACCATTAGCAACTCCCTACAACAATATACTATATTTAAGAAATCAGTTCCTCTATATTGTCGATTTTAATTCTCTCTAAATGACAACTCGCTATAAATTGTTCTCCTTTTGGGATAATTATCCTGGAAACCGGACAACATGAAATGTACAATGCAAGTGCCAAGGTTCCACTGCTATATTTGGCTTTTGAACAGCCTGGTACTAACATCACTGTAAAATTTATTAAAAAATGCGTGAATTTTAATGTTTATTTATGCTTATATATGTACGAACGCATGTGTTTTCATGTTCTTTATCTCATAAGAACCTTTTTTTCCAATTTAATAAAATACTCACATTTGTTATTATTTACTTACACCGACACAGTATTATTGCAAAAGCTTTTTTTTTTAAATGAGGAAAACATGTCGCTTAATTGTTGCAAAAATACATGATTTATAGTTTACAGGAGAAAAAGAATTGAAAAGTTTTGTGAATTACTTGTTTGTCTGTGGGGTTATTCTAACGTTTATACATGATAAAATATATTGTAAATAACATCAAGTCAATTATACCTGACCAACACTTTTTTCGAAGCGTATCAATTTCTCAACGGCATTTAACAAATATATGATAGAAAACGTTAATACTACAAAGTGCATTATAACTGACCAATGCATATAATTGATTTTATAGCTTGACCGCATAGCCAACTGTATAAATGCAATGAAACCTCTTTTTAAATGGGACGCATACACATTTAAGTGATTTATTGGATTTAGTTCAATGGGAAAACTTGACCATTCGAAAAACAAGAAAGTCATTTTGCCTTCACCCGAAAAACTCAAACCGTTATTCAAAAAGTCCAGCGTAATGGTCAGCGAAGAAAAAAAGCAATAAAACATCATAAAAACACAATATAATGTGACATTTCGCGCACATAAATTAGCCCCGGCCCTAAAAATTAAACTTGCAAATTGTCAGTTATAAATTGATGTTAGAGGGTATTACATTTCGCTGGAAGCTATTATGGGACGGGATGGGAATAGAATGTACAAAATATAATCTTGAATGGTGGACCTTAAGAGTGACCGCTATAAATGACATCTGTGTAAAAGAAGAGAAGAGAATGAAATGATATATTTTTCAGAATAATTTAATCATTTTTTTTAAATGCTAGATTCATTTTGGTCAAAAATTTAGTATCCAAGTTACCCGTCATATCTTCATTAAATCAATACATGTATATAAAATCTTTCAATATTGGAAAGTTTATCTTATATATTTTTTCTATAAAACTAAGTTAACCGAGAAAAAAAAAACAAAAACAATGAAATCATAATTTCTCATTCACTGGCAGATCAAATGCATTGATTTTGTTCAATATTTAACGTATGTTTTTTTTTTAAAGATTAAGATGAAATGACGTCACAGCAACACATCAAACCACAAACTTATTCAATCAATATAATTATATATATTTCATACCGACAGACGACGTGTAAATTTCCTTTATACTGTATATTTTTTCTTATAATTAGAAATTATTTTTTGGAATGCATTACAAAATTATTCTTTTGTTTCTGACAATACGCTATCATAATGGAATATATTTTAATACAGTTCATGATATAATAGCATAAACTCTCTCGAATTTATTCAATACCTACATGTATAAAACTATTCACACTGTGTTATTCGAGATTTATATGGGGCGCTCTCTTCCTTCACCACTCCCAAACAAGTTTTGCTCGTGTCTTTTTTTATTTGTAACCCTGCAATGCCTCATTGTAATACATGAGGGCATTAACATAAGCGATCGATATTCGAATTGAAATGAAACTGACCAGTCCAGCTACGTTCTCTTACATTATTGATTGTTGATGGAATAAAGTATATTTGAAATTTTAATTTATTCCATATATTTAATAGAACTATGAATTCTGTTTTGTTACTTTTGAAATGAAGTTTATTTTATTATATTTGTTGAAATTATATGTTGAAATTATATTTTTATTTATCATATATGATAATGCCTAAATTGTACTGTTTTATTTGTATAATGATATGGTATTTGTTTACTATTCAAAAAATATGTTTCATAAATTTATTTATTTGTGGTTTTAAATTGAAGGATAAATATTTAATCACGAAATCGACTGTGACATCTCTAAAGAGATGTTCAGAATATGAGCTAAAGGAAATTGAACGATACAATCATTATGAACCAAAATCTCAATATATCTGATTATGTCATAATGTAAATTTCACATAATAAAGAACACAACTGTATCGCATTAACAAACGTACAGCAATTAGTTTTCAATATTGAAATCTAATCTCGTATTTATGAAAGGTTTCAAAAACACACGAGATCAGAGTGCTGTTTGTGTTTTGGTTATGATTAGCATCGGTAAGGGCTTGTTCACACTAGACGCGACACGCGACAAAATACTTATATGTTCTTTATAAAACCGGCGACAGAGAATCGCAAATTTTATAAAGAACATATAAGTATTTTGCCGCGTGTCGCGTCTAGTGTGAACAAGCCCTAATATTTTTGAGCTGCGAAACATCATAAAAGTGGGTTTTGAAATTCAAGGGACTTCAAAAAAGAGCGTCGATCGTCGGTGAAAACATAGTGACAGGGACCCGATGGTACGAAGGGTAGTAACGGGTTCAAAACTGGCTACTTGAAATTGTGTAATATAAACACAGCTATAATACAAATAGAAAAATGGATACAATTGCCTTTTTT
>LQRL01031403.1:0-13608 GCA_001703475.1 Hydroides elegans
TTGAATTGGGCCAGTTCCAACCTTGGATCAGGTGTAAATTAAGGGAAAATTAATTCTAATTCGAAACTTGAATTCGAAACTGCCTGGAAACTGGTCTCCCCAGGGGTGTACCTTAAGCAAAATTTCCAGTCGCGCGGGCGCGACTGGCTTCAAAAAGTTAGTCGCGCGAGGGAAAAGTTAGTCGCGCGGCTGGTCACGACGAATTGATACATATGAAAAACATAAGCAAGGTATTGTTACCCCCCTGAAAACGAGGGGATATAGGGTTGAGCTTGTCCGTCCGTCTGTCCGTCCGTCTGTCCGTCTGTCTGTCCCGCTTGATATAGGGTACTTTGTCCACGCGGGTTTGGGATGAAGGAGTTGAGCTAGAGCTGTCAAATTTTATACACGCATAAACCAAGGTCTGAAGTCGTGCCTCGTCAAGGTTTCATTTCGATCGGTTGAAAATTGTCGATTCTGGAGCACTTTAAAAATTGTCGATTTTAAACTTTTTGTCAGATGCCAAGCACTTTGTCCACGCGAGTTTGGGATGAAGGAGTTGAGCTGGAGCTTTCAAATTTTATACACGCATAAACCAAGGTCTGAAGTCGTGCCTTGTCAAGGTTTCATCTCGATCGGTTGAAAATTGTCGATTCAAGAGCACTTTAAAAATTGTCGATTTTAAACTTTTTGTCAGATGCCAAGCACTTTGTCCACGCGGGTTTGGGATGAAAGAGTTGAGCTAGAGCTTTCAAATTTTATACACGCATAAACCAAGGTCTGAAGTCGTGCCTCGTTAAGGTTTTATTTCGATCGGTTAAAAATTGTTGATTCTGGAGCACTTTAAAAATTGTCGATTTTAATCATTTTTACAGATGTCAAGCTCTTTGTGCAGGCGAGTTTGGTATGAAGCAATTAAGCTATACCTTTTAAATTTTATTCTCGTATAAACTGAGGTCTGAAGTCGTGCCTCGTTAAGGTTTTATCTGGATCGGTTGAAAATTGTCGATTCTGGAACACTTTGAAAATTGTCGGTTTTAACATTTTCACCCGATGTTAAGTACATGTGCACGCGAGTTTAGTATGAAGGAATTGAGCGAGAGATTTTTTATTTAATAGAATACAGAATCAATTCCAGCCATATGATTTTGAACAAGGCTTAATTTTAAAACTCGTTTAAAAGAAAACTAAAATATCCATATACCTGAAACTTTCATGAAATATAGGTACACCATATATGTATACAATGCTATACTTACAAATAAATTGATTGAGTGATTATTTTGTAATCACCAAAAAAGTAAAACATGTTGGACTCTGCAACGAGGATCAATTGAAGCCATATTCCACACACATACACGGAAACAGACCTATGTGTTTATTCAATTTGACTAGAAGTCTACTATCACTGTGTAACGTTACAACAATGCCTAATCGTCATATACCCCTGCACATATCACTATAGACTCTATATTTTGCCACATATTTAGACATCTTCATAATAAAGTGAATACTCGCTATTTGAGTATAGACTTGTATATGGTAAAATCGTATATGAATGTTCTTTGTTTCATCGATTATGGATTAATCATTGCAATTGGTGCTTTGAATTATTCATATAATTAAATAATTGAAATGGTATAGAAAAAAAAACATTGAGATATTCAGAGCCAGACTTTTATAACTCCACATGGTAAAAGTGCCAAAAATAACAGTAAGAAAGTGCCTCGATCCATTTTTTTTCCGCATTCATCTAAACAAGATTAGGACAATTTATATATATAAGGATAAAACAAACGCGCAGGGGGATTGGTCGGGGCAGACGAACGGGGCCAGATGAACGGGGCCAGACGAACGGGGCCAGACGAACGTGGATAGACGAATGGGGACAGAGGCGCAGAAGGAGGAGAGGGAGCGGTCGGGGCAGACGAGGGAGCGATCGGGCGAGACACGGTGGGGGGATAGATAGACAGCCATGCAGGGGAGGGTGGTGAATTATGCACCACATCTAATATACCCCCTCACCTGTGCGTCTTTTTATCTAACTGCTTACGTCGTCGGCCCTGATCACTCCCTCGTAAACCTCCGCTCTCCCTGGGTCGCGTCTACCTATCTGCGAACCCCTTCTATCCCGACGCTCCCCAAGCGGGTCTGTCTTTATGTCCCGTTCATCAATTCCAAAGTTTAATTCATAAAACAAGAACATTCATATACCGTTTAACCATAGACAAGTCGATACACCGACGGAGAATATTCACTCTTTAATGTTGAGGTCTAAATACGTACCAAGATATGGAGTCTATAGTAACATGTTTATAAAGAGTGTACATTGTCATATCACGCACTGTGACGGTAGACTTCTGGTCAAATTGAATGAACACATAGGTTTGTTTCCGTGCATGTGTATAAAATATGGCTTCAATTGATCCTCGTTGCAGAGTCCAACATGTTTTACATTTTTGGTGATTACGAAATAATCACTCAATCAATTTATTTGTGAGTATAGAATTGTATACATATATGGTGTACCTATATTTCATGAAAGATTCAGGTATATGGATATTGTAGTTTTCTTTAAAACGAGGTTTGAAATTCAGTCTTGTTCAAAATCATATGGCTGGAATTGATTCTGAGGTCTACACATATAAACCAAGGTCTGCAGTCGTGCCTGGTCATGGTGTCATCTTGATCGGTTGAAAATTGTTTGTCATTTCCAAAGTTAATTTTAGTAAAAACTGACCATCCTGCATATACGCATTGTTAAAGTTCACGGGGGATCCAAGGTCACTGACCTTCTAGTTTAAATAGTATCTCACCATACAGAAAAGGGTTAAAGTACCATCTATATAAGATTAATTGAAACGCGAGCGCTGGAGGCGCGAGCCGAAAATTGCTGTTTAATACAATAAATTTATTAGTATCATATGTTAAGATAAACATTATATAGCCTACAAGAAATGTCTTGCACCCCTGGGTTATGTTTTACCTAAACAGAAGTGCAGTACTTTACTTACAGTTATATATACGAAAGTTTACTTGTCACAAAAGACATGACTACTCATAGCTGCTGGTTTTCGATTTAAGTGCACATCTTTCTAGTTAAATCTCTTTATGACGGAACATAACGCCGATACCATATAAAGTTTATACGGTGCCATCCAAACTAAAACTGTGCATCGACCAAGTGTATAAGGCGAATGGTAAATCTATCAAAAAAAGCGTCTAAAAACATACAGTTACAATTTGAAACACATTGATTATTAAGTTAACTGACTATGATTATTTACTATTATTAAATTAATAAACGATAAAAAGTTAGTCGCGTACCGCGCGACTAACTTTGAAAAGTTAGTCGCATGGCCAAAAAGTTAGTCGCATACGCGACCGCGCGACCGCTAAAGTACACCCCTGTCTCCCTGTTTTCTTTATGAAATATCTTTAATTATCTAGTGTTCGCGCTTAATGCCGGCCCGCTGGCCTGGGACCAGTAACTTTTCAGCTGGACCAGCAACTTTTTGAGGTCTGGAAATTATTAAAATCTGGAAATTATTCCTAAACTATTAGTTATTTCTTACAGATTCCTTAATTATTTTCAGAAAATTTTCGCTCGCGCCTACCGGCCCTCGACTCTCTAGTCATCTAGGTTTTATATTTATTAACGTGATTAAGTACTGTCATAGGAAAAAATCGGCGATTTTTTTCGCAATGGTCAACTCGACTAGTTGAGTTACATTTCTTTATAATTTGATCAAAAGAAGCATAATCGTATATGCTGTGATACGAGGATAATAGTGCATCCCAATATCTTTACCCACATACGTGACCGTCATCTTGGCGGTATGAATGTCGTTTTGAATGACATTCGAAGGCCATAACAGGCCATGGCATAACTACTTAAAATAGATGACGTCCTTATGATTCTTGAAGAAAAAAAATCGCTCGCAGCTTATTTTTCAACAATTACCTATCATTTATGAATTCCGTTCGCAGAGCGTTCGTGAATTTTCAGGGAAACTTGCGCAACTGCGAAAGGGAAAATTACGGTGGTGTCTGATATTCAACATTAGATGTCGGGCCAGTAAGTTTTCGGCCGGGCCAGTAATTTTTAGGGTTACTGAATTTTCCTGAATTTTCAGGGAGACTTGCGCAACTGCGAAATGGAAAATTACGGTAATGTCTATTCAACATTAGATGCCGGGCCAGTGAGTTTTCGGCCGGGCCAGTAAGTTTTTTAGGTTACTGGCTCGGAGGGCCAGTGTGAATTTTAGGTTAAGCACGAACACTGCGGATGAAATTTGTCAACAGCTCAAAAGGTGCTTCCACAGGCCTGAAATAACTGTAAAGGCTCTAAAAATGTTTGTAAAATACCATTTTTTTCCGGGGGGAGGGGGTTATGGGTTCTCCCCTATAGAAGTGTTGCGCCTCAGGCGTTTTCCAAATTTTCCGCTTTTTTACCCTTACGCTGTTCTCATGTCTGTATTAAATATCTTTATTTTTCCCTTTGCAGGATTCCAGCGATTCGACCGACCACGTGAAAACGCGCCACCACAAAACCACAAAGTCGAGAGCCACTCGCTCAGGGGGTGACTCCACTGTCAATGAAGAACGAGCCGCAAATCGACTGACGACAAGAGCGCTGTATGATACAGAAGAGGAAGATGAGGTAGGACCAATATTGAATGGATGGATCTTCGATAATATCGATAATTTTGCAGAACGTTAAATATTAGTATATTTCCAGAGGATAAGTTTACTTAGAGTTGTAATGATTGAAAATGGAGCACAAGTAAACGTCCTCTAGCAAAAAAAGATAATTGACATTCCATAGTAAGCGCCTTCTCGGAAACGTCTTTGTGTCATAGCAATCTTTATATATGAGTTGAAATGGTACATGAATAGGAACAAAAAGCAATGCTATGAATGCCGTACTTAAATATTTTCCCACATAAAGGGCGATGACGAGGGCGCCCTGGACCTGCCTTCAGACGAGGGCTGGTGCAGCACGGGCAATTCAAGTTCCGAATACTCGGATTGGGCGGCAGATGGCGACAGTGTGCTGCAGCCGCCGAAAAGGAGATCCGAACGAAAAAGGAGAAGAAAGCGGCGATATGGGTCTCAAGATGAGGAGGAGGATGAGAGTGGAGATGGCGGAGAGGGAGAAAGGGGCGAGGAGGATGAAGAGACTGAGATCGATGAGGTGGGTGTGACCAAGACAAGGCTTTTCATTAAAAAAATATTTAAAAAACAGACACTACATATAACGGGTTTTAGATAGACGGAATAGCCATTGACCTGTTGCTGTTGGCTTACTGTATTGATTTCCCCTGCTGATATTGAGAATTTTAAAGCCAATTGTGTTAAACTAACATCTAATTCGAGGCTCTGCTTAAACAATTAGTTTGACAATTTCGAAACACATGGAATGTGTATGAATATAGAAGTAAAAAACACACAAATTTTAATCGTGTGTTCTTTCAGGATGCCGGGGCGGCGTCCGACCACGACAGTCAGCAATCGGGGCCGTCGCAGCGCAAGTCGAGGCGCGTGGTACGAAAACCGAAACCGCCTCCTAGGCGGTACAAGAAACGAGAGTCACGGCGACAAAGACAGGTGAGGATTTTGATTAGAAACTTTCATGAACTATAAACCATAGACTACGATCATGCTAACAAAATGCATTAGATAAGTCCTAAAGTAAAATAAAATCAAATAACTTAATGATTCGATGCGCATCTTAGCAAAATAATCATGTTAATGCAATTGTTTGTTTTTAGAAACGCGATTTGATGGAACAGCAATTCGATACGACCGAGTTAGCTGATGATTTCAGGCCTCCAGAGTGGCTCAGCGACCCCATTCCAAGGTACTGTATTAAATAAGCATTCATATTACTAACAGTTTCCGTCTTAAAAAATGTTTCTGTGATGATATCATAAAATTATATGTCATAGTATATCAGGGTGTCGAGCGTCAGAATAATTCAGGTACTTCAAAAATTAATTTATGGAATATCAGTGCAATACTATCTTTTAGGATAAATCCGTGACAATTCAAAGAATACGAAAAAATGAATTATTGTTGTGCAACCTGAAATATGCAGTATAAATTTGATTTAGTAAGCGAAGCGTCTGCAATGTATTCACTTAAAATCCCACTAATGAATACACATTCCAATGTATATGCAGAAAAACGCCATATTTCCCTCAAATGGGAGACGAAGTGCTGTATTTGCGCCAAGGTCATGAGCTCTATGTGCAAGCCGTGCAGCGACTGAACGTCTACAAAATCGACACGGAAAGCGGACAGCCTTGGCATAAGAGGCCAAGTCTAAGGGTAAGACAATTTCTAACAATGTAAGATAAGTTCAATTAATGTAATAGAAGTTGATGTTCATTATTATGATATTAGAGAAATGAAAGGGATGGGCGCAACACTGTATTAAGTATACTTAACCAGTATTGCAACAGAGCATTTTCATGAATCTTGATTATTCTTGCACTTTTTGACAGACACCAGTCCTCCG
Source organism: Hydroides elegans (assembly GCA_001703475.1). NCBI lineage: Eukaryota > Metazoa > Annelida > Polychaeta > Sabellida > Serpulidae > Hydroides > Hydroides elegans. Next base: position 6,503 of record LQRL01031403.1, read on the forward strand.
AATGGATTCAAACAGAAAAATAAGATTGTCGCACCACTCATGATTTCGTATACCGGAGATCAAATTAAAATCTCTGGAACTATGATTTATCGAAAAACTATATACCATGTACGTCGTATGTTGATTTTGTATGTGCCATAATACATAGTCGAATATCTTCAACAGGAACAAGAATTAGTGAAGGTGGTCGGCATCAAGTACGAGTTCAAACCCGGAAGTAAAGGTGTGCGACTCGTGTGCCTCAAACTGGCGTCCATCGACCCCGAAACCAGCAAGCTCAATGGATGGAACTTCACTATCAAGTGAGAAAATTCAATATTCATAATTTAGATACTTGTTCATTTCTTTTGCAAGTATATAAGTTGCTACTTGTAGTAACATCACTCGTAAGCTTGACAAATTTGTTGAATGGTATGTTTCCATTCGTTATTAGAAACTATTCATGTCGTATGTTTCCTAAAATTTAAAGAAAAAGTGGCTAGAATATCAAATAATTCCTAAGAATAAATATAAAGACTACTGATTCACCATAGTGGTTGAACCTCTCCGGCTAGATTTTGGTTGTCATCCATAAATCCAAAACAACCACTGGTAATTTATCACATAAAAGCATGTAAAGGGGTCGCCTTGACATTATATAACATTTTCAACTAATCCTAAGTTTTGATTTTACAGATACCACGACATGCCCGACGTAGTCGACTTCCTCGTATTGCGCCAAACCTACAACAACGCGGTCCGCAACAAATGGAAAGTAGGTCGTCGCTTCCGCTCTATGATCGATGGAGCCTGGTGGTTCGGCAAGATTCATTCGCATACGCCGTTTCAAGCCATGTTTCCCGATTCGCTCTTTCTCTGCTATTTTGTCAAGTAAGTAAAGGTTGTCAAGTAAGTAATATGTTGGCTGAAGCAATAGTGTAAATTTTATAATTAGGTCCATATAAATTTCAATCGGAAAATTGTAACGGATGCAATATGCTTTTTATTTGCACGCTGGTACTTCCATTTCATTTCATAGATTCACTCTTACCTTGCAGTAATATATCATAATTGAATATTGATATACATTGTAGTAAAAAATGTTATTTTATTATACGAAATATCATAGAATAACATTTGAAAGAAATATATTTGTTGTCATCTCATATTCGTTTCAGTTGGGACAATGGCGAGGAAGAGAAAATGAGTCCGTGGGATTTTGAGCCAATCGATGACGAGAATCTCCCTCCGGTCAAAGGTCAAAGTGTACCTCTAACAACCAATGAAATCAAGTCGCTTATGTATCAACCCCTGGACACCGAATGGCCGCCGCATGGTCGGGATGAAGAATGTGATCGAATAATACAGGGTTTGGAGCAGATCATGGAGTTGTCGGTGGCTGAGAATTTCTTAGCACCCGTCGATCTCAATGCGTTTCCCCTGTATGCTATGGTGATTGAGTATCCAATTGATTTGAGCTTGATCAAGGCACGGCTCGAGAACCGTTTTTATCGCCGTGTGACTTCGATTCAATACGACGTGCGCTATATTGAAACGAACACGGAAACGTTCAACCAACCCGGAAGTGAAATCGTGCAGAAAGCTAAATTAGCAGCCGAATTGTGCCTTAGGCTCATCAGCGACCCCGATTGCTACGATATCCGGCCGATATATAACACACTCACAAAAGACACGGAATTCCAAGTGGCCGCCAGTGGAAAAGCCGGCGGAGGAGACTCGGACACGGAAAGCGACCACAGCGGGCCTTCTCGGCGATCGAGCCGAAGGCGCCGGGTGTTAGCAAGCCGTAGGCCGTCGAGAAGTGCACCGAATGACCCGGATGCTTGGCGGGAAAGCGTGCAGGAATTGCTACATGTTATGATTGATAGTGAGGATAGCATACCCTTTCGCCAGGCTGTGAATCCCATTGATTATCCCGATTATTTCGATCGTATTGATCATCCCATGGATTTTGGAACGATCAGTAATCATATGGTGGATGGCGCCTATGATAATCCGCTCGATTTCTGTCGCGATGTGCGCTTGATTTTGAGCAATTCAAAAACGTACAATACCAACAAGCGATCGCGCATCTATGCCATGACTCTCAGGTTGTCGTTTATGTTCGAAGACAGAATCGTACCTATTCTCAAACAATGGCGCACGGCAATGAAAGAATCGAAGCAGAAATCGAGTAGCCGGTTGCCCTCGAAAGTACACAAACTGAAACTCAATGCACAGCGCTCTTTGCGTGGATCTCCAAGTAAAGTAGAGCCAGGAACTTCGAAAAGTCCATCAAAAGCGAGATCAGTGCAAAACAAGGGTCAACCGAAAGAAGAACTGTATGTAGGAAATGCAGACGGGGCGTTCAAATTTGGTAAGGTGTTTGTTCTTTTGTTTATGGATATTCATGATAACATTAAGGCAATTCAATATTTTGAAACATGATGGTATATATATCATGTACGTTTTCGGTGAACGTGGTTTCAACAATTTAGGAATTACATGAATGCACATTCATATTATCATTCAAAAGTAGTGAGCCGTGCCGTTAGATCTCGTTATATTTCATTTAATACATTCTCTTAACGCAAACATAAAAACGATCGAATTTCAGTCGTCAAGAATCAGCAACTCGTTGGACTTGGGGCGCGAAGCAGAGTCTCACCTCACCACTCTTCGCAAAACCTGAAACGATTTCAAACCAGATTTCATTTTGAAAATATGTATATATTCAATTCATTTTCAGTCGTCAAGCGCCAGCGCCTATTCAGCGACTCTGCCGACGAAGGCGGACGCGAAGCAGACGACAGTCTCACCTCGCCACTCGCGAAAACGGAAACGAACGTCAAACCGGAAGTAGATGATGAAGATGATGAAACGGAAGTGGATTCGGATTATGAAGAGGAAGAAGAGGAACTTCCGGTGGCGTCGCGCATGAGGAATCATCCGCCGCAAAGTAGTAAGATATATGTTTGTGTTTTAGCGACTTGACGGATATTTATTCAGTATTTCGATTTCAAATTTGGGGAATCTAGTAAGCCTTTATATTGTCATGATGCTTCTTGAAGTTGCATTTTGCGAGCAATTCAGATTCTGAAAAAAAAAACCTTTTTCTTCCAAAATACTTCTTTTCTCCATATTCTTATTTATTTTCTTTTATAAGTCTAAGTTAACTGTTTTTTTTAATCATTAATCATTTGAAGGCTCGCGGCGACTGGCCAACGGCGCGGCCTCACGCTACACAACCCGCACCAAAACAGGCAGTGTGAAACGAAAACATTACGATCATTTAACCGAATCCGACATCGAACCGTCACCGGAAAAACAACGCCGAATCTCTCCGAAGCGTCATAAGTTTCAATCCGAAGATGAGGAAGAAGGTAATCATGTAAGGAGAGGCAGAGGTAACAAACCGAGGAAGAAAACATCTGTGATTGCAAAAAAGAAACGTGTAAATGGATCCAGGTACCACGAGGATCCAGAATCGGAAAATAATTCGGAATCAGGTGATTCCAGTGATGCTGACAGCGATGCTGATTCCGAAAGTAAATCGGAATCAGATTCCGATGAAAATTCCGAAAATGACTTCGAAGATACATCGCGGCGAGTCGGTCGCGGAGTTGGCAAAAACCGGTCTCAGCATCACTTTAAAGGTGCTAGTCAAGTACGACAAAAGGGTAAAAGCCGACGGCCAGTTACGACGACAAATTGTCGAAGTCAAGGTCAAAAAAGTAGTTCCTATGGCGGAGGCGGCGGCGTAAGTATTGTCTCGAGACCGCGTCGCGGTGCTACATCGAAAAACTATTATTGTGAGGACTATGATGATGAAGAAGAAGATGAAGAGGAGGAAGAAAGTGAAGAGGAAGAAGAGTGTGAAGTATATAAAATTCGCCCGCGGAAGAAGAAAAGTAGTACGGGGCGTCGCTCAAGTCGAAATCAGGGAAAAAAGGCCATCCGCTATGATGAGAATACAGACGATGAGAACTATAGCACAACGTCCTCAGGGCGTGGGGCGGTTGGGGTGAGCAGCAGGGGAAGGGTGCGGAAGCCGAGGGGGTTCTTTGATGATGATTCCTGACAACGAATCAATGTTGGCAGTTGTATACGCATCAATGTGATTCCTAAAATGGTGATGAAATCATGAATATGTAATCAGGGGGCGCGGATCCCAAAAAAGTTGAACCGGGAGGCCCCAATTAAAAAATATACATGTAAAGCCTAAACGATGGAACGCCATTGTTTTTGTGTATAATATAGAAGAACCAAACAGGGGTGCCCGCCGCGTTCGTCCTTCTGTAGATCCACGCCTGGTAAAATATCTGGTATGCTCACTTCAAAATGTCGATGATCTTTATTCTCAGTATTTGTATTTTCTCGTGATTTTATGCAAATCAATAATTATAACTATTGTATGAGATGTTCCATTTATTCACAAGTAAGGTGAAACCTGTTTAACCGTCGGTAAATAAAACAATCATGTGTTCATCGAATGTGTTCTCAATTATCATTATTTTGGCGTATGTTCTGTTCATTTTGTATGATTTTGAACTGTTTTAGTTTTTCTCTCAAGTTTAAACGCAGCATTAGATTATGTTATCGTCAAAAACAATGTTTTAGGCAAAGCATTTAATATTTTCTCATGTGATATTTAGGTGATTGATAATTTATTTGCACTTTCACTTAGCACTGCAGTCCGTATTTATATAGTGTGTCTTTCAGTATTATGATTAGTACTAACTACTGTTGATCCATCGTATTGCGTTGTATGTCAGTTTAGTAAAACAAAATATCTTTGTTTGTAATGTCAGGAATGTTCTGAACGTTAAATGCAGTGTGAAGTATTGTCATGGAATTTCGATTAAAATTGTCTTTATTAACGTTTATCGGTTTGTATATGTGTATTTTGATGATTAAAGCTAAGCTTTTCAAACTTCAAAAGTTAGCCAGTTATTCATTAATATGCTATGAGTTACATATCTTATTTTTTCTGAGGATATGTTACGTACATAGAGTGGTTTAACAAGTATATTGAAACTGATAAATATTAGAGTGAATTGTAGCGTGTTTGGTTGCTTTATTAGTTTTGAAATGAACAGTGGTTTAAAAACCTGTTTATATTATTTCATGAACTAATTTATTAAACTATTTCTGTGGGAAAGGTTCGGAAATTGAAAAATATATTCTGAAAGCTGGCTATTTACATATATGTAAATATTGGTTTGATATATCATATGGTTAAGAAATCTATTGTTATCGTTTATAAAGTGACACATTTGGGTCGGCGTCCGTTTATTCCGTTTGCTCATTGTGTTCAATATTTCTTGAATAGTGCTATGTTTTTTTGAAGCAGTGTGTGTATGAAAAACTTGAAAACACGAAATAAAATGCAAAACACAAAATAATATTCTGCGCTATATTTTGATTCATGAATAATACCATAAGAGCCATAGAACTATTAGAAATAAATATATATTTTGAATTCGCGGCCTAATGCAATACTGTTTAGGATACGTTATCTGCTATGTTTAAAAGATTTATATCTATAAGTTTAACAAAATCCTGTCCTTGAATATTTTAACTTCACTTGAATTATATTAACTCGACACAATCCTGTTTATTTATTTTTGTTCGGTTTTACCCCTATTATTTCTCAATATATCACGGATAATTCGGGTTTTCACGTAACTTATCTCGATCGCCAAAATTTAATAAGTCTCAAATCAGATCTTAAATCAGATCATTATATGTATTTAATATACCGGAAAAGGATGTTCATTAGAATAGAAAGTAAATGCAACAGCTTAAAAATTCTATTTAAAACACCGAAATTTTATTTTCTTTTACATACAAATAGAACAATTTGAAGCGTAATTTTAGTTTGATGACTCCATGACAAAGATACTCCATGCTAAGAAATCAGCTGTCGCAATGGCTAAAAAAAAATAAAGCCATATCGTTGCAAAGAAATACATGTGCCTATAAGATTATTGCCTATAAACAAAGTCAGTTAGACAGACATCATGTAAAATCAGATGCGGAAGAGTTAAATACAAGCATTAAAGAGATCACATTAAGAAAGAAAATTAAAAGATTCAATATCTACCTTAAACAACAAGTAGAAGTCTATCACCTACATGTATCTATTTAAAATCTATTTTGATTCAAAACATATACTTGAGCCGAGTATACGGGAAATTCAAAGAAGACTTAACATAAACAATAACTTTCATACATTTTTGGCACAAACTTACACCTCCAACATCAACTACTCAACATATATAACACATTATACAGCGTCACCCTAAAGAGATTCAAGAATTAATACTAAGCTATCTTTTTTGGCACATTAAGATTGTCCACTTTGCTATAATCAGTGTTTCTTTGCGTACTGGATGATAATGGGTTTTCCCCGGAAGTCATAGCCGTTCACCAGGTCCAGAGCCTGTGCGGCAGTCTCCGCGTCTGAAAATAGAAAATACATTTATAGATGACGCATTTATCAAGCTAAATATTGGAGGCTAATAACGCTATAGATGTAACACATCACACTTTAATGTCGAAATATAGACACCCGTCACTATGCGTTTCTTTTTATGTTATCAGGGTGCCAGCATAAAAACTATGATTTCACATACACACATACATATTTTTTTTGATTGAGCATATCTGGATATTTATGGACATCGGGGAAACCCCTTGTCTTATAATTGCTGATGACTCAAGCAAATTGATTGCGCAAGGGTAATACACTTTGCTCGATTAAGGCTCAGCTTAGACATTACATGTCCCAGGTTAAAAAAAAAGTTACAATAAATGTAGCCTTGCGTATTTGATATTCGTTGTGAGATAAACCGCAAAAACAAACCAAAAAGTATGGCTTCAAATTTCGGGTCCAGTTCTTTGTGAACAAATTGACAGGCCTACTTTAGTCAAATACAAGACAGTATGGGTATTTTTGCCATAAGATAAACAAATAGCTTATCGATGTTGACCTATAAAAGGTTAAGAATTATTGATGACGAGACGGCGGTTGTATTACACAACAACTCAAGCTTAATAACATGTGCGCATTATCAACTAAAAATCAGTAACGCCGCACATACATGCTTAAGCAGCTGTCATAT
>LQRL01031415.1:0-10360 GCA_001703475.1 Hydroides elegans
TTACGTTTGCGATATAAGACTAGTTAGAGCATTTTTCAGATAATAGTAGCGTACTACCGACGCAGTCGCATGATCAATAAGAACAACTAGCAAAAAAAAACAGAATAAGAACAAATAGTTGAAAACATTTTATACACAAATAAGCAAAATGAATAGCTTCCCCAACTCACTTTCGGACTGAGCATCCTTGCCCAGTGCTATCTTGCCAGCCAGACAGTCTCCTTCACCTTCTTCCTCACTTTATCATTTGAATTAGCGCATATAATTTTAAATTAAAATTAAACCATAAGCTACATAACCAACTCACTTTCGGACTGAGCATCCTTGCCGAGTGCGATCTTGCCGGCCAGACAGTCTCCTTCTCCTTCCTCATCACTGTCGGCCTTTTCCCATGGAGCCCGCTCCCTGTACTTCTTGGGCTTCTTGTAGTGGGTCGCTATACAAAGAAAGGAATGCAATATATACGATTAATTTTAACATGAGAATAGACACTATATTTAAATGTGGTTGCCAATGTTTATGTTAAACAATTGGCAGTTAAATCTAATATACTTCTTGGGCTTCTTGTAGTGGGTGGCTATACAAAGAAATGGAATGATAAACTAAAAAATGATAATATACAAAGGAAGGCAATATGATTAACTCTAACATGAGAATATACAATCTATTTGAATGTGGTTGCAAATGTTTATGTCAAAGAATTGGCAGTTAAATCTAATATATATTCTACTTCTTGGGCTTCTTGTAGTGGGTCGCTGTACAAAGAAATGGAATGATAAACTCTAACATGATAATATACAAAGGAAGGCAATATGATTAACTCTAACATGAGAATAGACAATCTATTTAAATGTGATTGTAAATGTTTATGTTAAACAATTGGCAGTTAAATCTAATATACTTCTTGGGCTTCTTGTAGTGGGTCGCTATACACAGAAATGGATATCATGTGGTAGATTCTTATGTGAGCAGAAATGATATATATGATTGTGATTGCAATTATTTTAAAGGTGAAACTTGGTAGTTTTACAACTCGAATTGGACACTGGAAACATTAAAATCCGTTTTCGAAAAATGCTCGTTGTGAGCTGACCTAAAGCTATCAGGGTAAGTATTAAATAGCCAATTTTATTAAACAAGACTGTCAGTTAAGAATTCAGTAAATATAACTTTCATAGGTATAAGATAAAGCCAAATTAAAACTAACAGTATACAGCATTCCGTGCAAAAAACACACCAAATCAATTGACGCTTACCTTTTGCTTCTGGTGATTGATTTTATTGATTTCGTACAAAAATAGCGAATCCATACGTTCGGGTTAATCAATGACACACCGGGGTCCACCTTTTCGAATGATCTTAACTGCAATATCAATTTTCATAACAATATAAAAAAGTACAAACCTTTGACTGGCTTTGGTTGATAACCAACACTACTGGTTTCTCCATTAGAGTTTCGTCTGGAATATGAGACTCTATGGTGGTCTAAGCAACTGTGGTCGATACTGTGGTAGGATTGCAGGGGAATATATTGTTCTAATTTATGCACGAGATCCGATGTGTTTCCATAACTTGTTATCCGTCTTTGTCGCTTTAGCTTGTTTTGGTTTGTGTGGTTTATATGTGTCTCTGATAGCGCTAAATGTAAAAAAAAAAGGTCAGCACATGCATTAAAATATATATATTATTGTTGCTATCGATGTGATATATTTTGTAATTTTGTTCTATGATAATTTGATATGTTTTTTTTTACAGACGGATGGACGAGAGTACAGTAGGTTACGAACCCTCACCCCACCCCCACCCCGCCCTTACTCGACACGACGTCGAAAATATATTCTTATATGGGCCTTTATGAAAGTTTATCGGACATACTTCCGTTACGTACGTTGAAAGGTCGTTTTGCTCATATGGCGTCAAAGTTGGACGAAAGAATTAAGAACATTCTTCCGCCGTCGAAACATTAAATTTGGAAGACCCTTGCCGAATGGGGCGTAGGTTTGCCAAGTTTAGCTTAAATTAACACTGAATGAACTCCTGCTTTTAGAGGATTACATACATACATTCCGTGAATATGCCTTTACTTAATTCCAATGTGAGAAGTTCATATCAAAATATTATATAGCCCCAGATGGCTGCAATATTTTATTGAGCAGTGACTCAGACCTTCAATTTCCCACATAGCCATTATTCGAAGCATTGTGATTTATGTATATTTTCATCGATTTTACTTAGACTATGTCGTTATAGAATCAGTTTTCTACGTTCTTGAAATATGGTTCATAGCAATATTTCTTGAGGTCATAAATACACATGTGGACCCATATGTAAAGATTTGTTTAGATGTTCAAAAATGATGGGTACATCATTTGTGTCATCCAGCCAATGTTTGCATTAAATAAACCTTTAACCCATTTGACAAAATCATAAACTCATATATCTTCGTCATTCAGAACTCCATCTCGTAATATATTTTGACAAATACTTAGATTCTAATGTCATTAAAGGGAGCAAAAAGTCACAATGGCGCTACGATAAATGCAAAAGGAACATTGTAGAACTTTACATCAAAAGTGTGATGTAAAATATGCTAGAGTCTACACCTTCTAGGTCCACAACACATTTGCACACAACAGTTAATTACTTTTAGTAGTGCTCTTTGATTTTTGTATTTTGTTTAATAATACTTATGACAATACCTTTTATCTATACAATAAGCTATGCAAATCATTTCTTATATATTCTATTTTGTTTGTACTATATATATAAATGTTTCTTATCTGATTAATATGAAAATACATTTTATTGTCTATACCATAAAAGATCGTATGTAAATGTTCAAACTACCTGAATGGGTTTCGGAAAGACTTCTTCTGGTTTTACGTGCAAGAATTTCTTTGTAGAAATGTTGAAAGTCCTGTTTGGAAAACTTATGATAATTCAACGTATCCTGGTCATCTTTGATTGTATGAATGTCACTACATTTAGCGTCCAATAACGAGTTATTAAACTCATTTTTAACGAGCAACATTCTATCAATATCCGTCATTTTTGTATTGTTAATCAATCTATTTATCTTAGACTAGACGAAGAACTAATTGTCTTTAAATTACATTTAGATTATCTAGATTATATTTCCATTTACCACAAAATAAATTATAACAGCAGCTATTATGAGCGTATTATTAATCACTTCGATTCATAATGAAATTACGTCGTTGGTGGTCCTCAAATTTCATTTATGCAAACAAAATCACATTTGTAGTAAAAATTACAATTATACTAATATAATAAATGGTTCTAATAAATACGATTAATGGTATGTTATTTGTTTGATTCACAATGTTATTTGAAATCCACCTTGTGAGATTATAAGGAACGTCGCATATGCACTTTAAAAAAACTGTGATCCGTGTTTGTAATAAAGGATTTATTAATCCGGACTTAATCGGTTTCAGCAGACTGTATAACTTTCTCTATAACAATGTTTTGTTAACCATTTCGATGGTTTTGTTATTATTTCATTTATCATTTGGGCCGTTTTTTTGCACTGACCGAATGGTAAAATGTTGTCTTAAGACAGTGATTTTTTTTATTATCCTAACTTATCCAATATGTTAATCCGATTCAATCGCATTACTCCGAAATATATGTGGATTTCAGATGTGCGTATATTTTTAACATTTCTATATTTTCTCTCGTATCAGACAGATCATATCCATCCGTGATGTAATCCTCGCGAGACGTTAATTGCAATACAGCGACACATATTGTCCACTAAAAGACCTTTCATATAAACGCCCTGCTTTCACATTAACATCGTCATGTAAACTACATCTCTCACTTTTGTCATATTCAGCAAGTTTACTCGCTTGCGGCAAATACGATGTGGTTTATTGTCAGATATGAGGCTTTTATTGTCAACTGCTCGTTAGGGGTTTTCTGTCTTATTATCTGCTTAATGTGCCTTGGTAGTGTTGATATGATATTTCTAAAGCCGAAAGTAGCAAAACATTAATTTCTATGTTGGTACTGTTTTTGATCGGTATCTATACATATAGTCAGTCCATACATTTTGACTTCGCACTATAGCGTTTGACCAAATTCAATATATGTTTGCGTTTACAAAATTAAAGTCATGGTCATGCATCTTCAAGCATATTTAAATACAAATAAGCATGTTGCATTTCAGATTTGATTTTTTTTTAAATTTGCAAAATAATCCGAATGAGAGCAACTTAATGTTATTGGTCATCACTTGTTAAAACTAACAAAAGATATATATTTGGAATGTTAATATATCAAGAAATAAGAAAAATATCCCATTCGTAATCCCGATTCTATAATTGATCATTATCGATTGATTAATCATTCCAGATTCAGTGATAGATTAATATATTACTGCGCTTAATCGCGTATAAACATTTCAACACAGTTCCAAATGCTGCTTTTTATGCCATATCCCGCCTTTTCATGTTTTCTCTCTTTTTGCCCGATTCTGTCAAGTAACAATAAGGTGGCCCTGACTCATGACATCTGATTTATTATTCCGGAAACAGAATGCATTAATATTTTTATTAGGCAGACTCAATTCATGCCATTATTTTGTGCCCAATCAAGCTTTTATCAATCAATATTATTCACTTTTCGTTCATGCGCTTTTTGCTATTTACTGCGAATTCTATGACATTTGGCTACGTTTGGTTGAGTGATAAATCTTTATCCATATGGCGATATCAATTATGTTCTTAGGGGTTTGAGGATTTGCATGCGAAAATTGATCGTACTTTGCTCGCTTAGCAAGCATCACCATATTTAGTTTATGATCATCCTAGAAAATATGTCCATGATATTCATATCCCTAATTTTTTTTCGGGTGATACGCACATTACGACACATCAATATTAGTTGAAATATTGAATTATTGGACTATTTAAAATTATTTCGTCTTGACTTATTTTGAAGATAAAATCAGCGATTTATATGTATTTATGAATTCCATGCACATGAATGCTACATTGTAAGTGAATTGACGAATTATCCACGAGTTACTCATCGATGCATTTATTTACATATCTAATACCCTCACACTCAAAATGTGTATGAATAATGTGATGAGTTTAGTTACAAGGGAAACTCTTTAGACGGTGACCCCCATACTAAAAGTCAAGTGTTTTGCTTTCTCAAGTCGAATATTTATCAAAAAACGTAATTGCAAATTTATATTGATTCTGAAACTGTCGAGATCGTGCATATATCAGAATGATGAATGTGGTTTGCTGTAATATTTTTTAGTAATTTGAGTCTTAGATTATTTGGTCGAGTACATGTAGTCGATTTGAAATGTATAATGAAGAAGTGAGTTTTATAAAGGATATATTTTTGCTGTGATGTAGACCCCTTATTTGCAACATTTCATATTTTATATAGAAAGATGCATGATTTATTAATTTCTCAAAGTCACTCTGCTCGCAATGGAATCATGGGAATTGATTTCACGAGCTATTTCCCCCAGATATGCCAACATTAACTTACCTTTGAAGTTTAAAACTGTTGTTCTCACTTACATTTGAATTATAATGATTAATTCTCTTCACTTTCATCATAAATGCGATGCTTTTAGATCACAAATAATTGAGGAAAACTTATATTAAGATATGTACCTTGAATTGAAGACACATCTTCACATGCCAACGCGCTCCTCGATATGTGAACATTGTTGCCGTCAAATCCAGATTTCACCATACAAAACACTCAAAAAGGGATACAGCACTATACGAATATCTATATCTAGGGCGTCAAAAACGAAAAGAAATAAAAACATCTAACCATGCAATCTCAACAAAAAGGACAATTTACAATAATTTAAACGTAGTGAATGAGTACCTTGTGCGGTTTCTGCTTTGCTGGGATCGCCAGAGACAATGGGCACGCGACCGGCCAGGAAGGCGGCTTCGTCAAAATCGCGTTCGGGCTCTTTTTCTTCCTCTTCTGTAATGATATATAACAAAATGTTATTAACATACCAGTAGAATTTTATGTATAAATCTAATAAAAATGAACGTTATTTTGTTGTTGTAATAATGCCTTGCTTCATATCTCCAATTGGTCGAACAACGCAATTTAATCAAGGCACATTTGCCGAGTCCCATCATTTTCATGAAGGGTACCCCACGACACATTTTTCAAAAAGTTGTTAAATCGCCTTAAAACGACATAACAAATATGAAGGACAACAAAATTATTGTTTTTGGACATTAAACTTTTGCGAAAAGGTGTTCCTTTTTTTCAAGCCAGCTGGGCTGTTTCTTCTTTTCTAGCCAGCTTGGAACAGAAAAGGAACACCTTTTGCGAAAATTGAAATGTTGAATATAATTAAATTACATGTTATATATTGTAAATAGCAGTTTATTATACAATTGCAAGTAGGTTTAATCAATTTTGAAAAAAAAAACATTATTAATATTTATTACAAAAATGAGAAAACTATCAAAAAGGTGTTCCTCAATCTGCTAAAATCTCCAAGCTAGAGTGAATTTCCTCAAAATTTCCAAGCCAGCTGGAATTTGGTGGGGAACACCTTTTTGGGGGAACAGCTCGTGAGGTGCTCTTCTTTCATTCATTCTCACACCATTGAAGTCTCCTTTACAGAGTCAGCGCTACGATGCAAGTCATTTTGTTAGAAAGAAATATAATTTGAATATAGTGTTGAAACAAAGCTCAATCCAGCGTCGTTACGAAGTTGAACGAAATTTTGTTCAGTAATATATACGCCATACCGTTGCGGGTCGGCGGATTGTAGTAGTTGACCTCAGGCTGGTCGGAATAGCTGTCTTGCCGCCTCGCTTCCCAGGGCGCTGCTTCCCGTGCAACCTCTGAAACACAGAGCACATATAGACTACTATAATAAATAATAAAATTATTATTTTAAAATTAAGAGTTCTTATTCAAAATAATGATTTATTAAGCCAAACAAATAAACGTAAACATATACAAGGTATGGACATGATATGGGTGACAGTTCCTCGCCGCTACTCGTTTCGCCTTGTATTTTTATCAAAAGAAAAACAAAGCGATTTGATTTGCTCGTAAAAATGTAAAATGAACAGTGTATATGCACACAGGTAAGAATGCAAAATTGCCAAAACAACTTTTACTGACTGCTTTAAGGGTACAATTTTGCCATGTGACATGGATCAGAAGTAATGTTACTAATTCCACATATCAATGCAAAAATATGTTGTTTAGTTAGTACCTTTATGAAAGAAGCCCTTCAATTTTGACAACGCAACTATTTCAGTTTGCAATTATTTTTTCTATCTCTTGTATTTAAGAAATTTCGACATGTGCAAGTATGTATTTGACATTCAAGTCAGGTCCAAATACAAATGACAAGTCAATGATATGTCGAAGTGACAATACGATCATTGATATCACATTTGTCAATCACTCGGTAAAACACCGAGCTTCGTTCATTTAACGGCCTCTTTTGAATAAAATATTGCTTGATACACGAACACGTACGCGAGCAAATTTAGAAATATCTTATCGACACCATTAAAGCAATTGAAACGATACTTTTTTTTTCGATATTCACCTCGTCCGTTGCAACTTTTTTTTTTAAATTCTGGCACGGACCCAAAAAAAATGAAAACGGGATAGGCAACGTATTTAGATATAAGAGCCGCCCGGGGTGCCTATGTTTTTTGGTTTAACATGTAAGTGCCGAACGGGGTCGTTCGCACTGGTTTTTATGTAATCGACCCTTAACAATGTGCTCGATATTCCTAGCGAACATCGAGTACAGTGTGGACGAGAACAGATCTGAATCAGTGCAAGTGACCAAATACAACATTACCTCAATGAGCCCAGAGAACCGTTATGATTCACCAAGCAAACGTCTTTGACATCCCTCGCATTTTCATCGTTCCTACTAATAATACTTAATACATGAACGCATTTGATAATATCGCATGCGCAGTCGCTTACCTCGCTGTTGCCTGGCCTGCTCAGCTAGCTGTGCGCGCCGTCGGTGTTCCTCTTCGTTGTCGCGTTCCCAGGGCGCAGGCTCGCGGTGCGCCTTTTCTGTTTGGACAGGGCGTAACGTCATATAACACGTGACAATTGAATATAAAGTAAGAGTGATTTATTACAATTTCAGTTATCTTGATTACACGTGAAACGATATTTCATAACGAGCCAGCTTGCATGACCATGTCATTTAATGGACACGAACTCAAGCAACGTTTCGTCGTGGTCTCGGAACATTATTATCTTTATTATTATTCGATTTCTGCCTCAACTATAAAGAATCAATACATAAAAAAAAAAAAAAAATTATATAGACATATTTTACAGAACATATAGTACCTGTCGGGAAATTAATTATCATAGGACGGTCATATCCACCTTCCAATATCTTTTTCGCTAGAGATACAGACATATTAATAATAACAATAGTAAAACTAATTATATTCTTGTTTTTCAAGCCTTATCAGAAGCCTCGTCAGATTCATATTTGCCAATGGCATTGGTGAAATTTTACATTATTCTTTTAATAAATCACATTTTATCCAAATAGAACTATTTTAGTAATGTAAAATGCATACAATCAAACTGTATTTTTTTATTTGCAATTGATTTTAGATATTATGTTAACAATAATCCGGTTAATTTATGGTCCTCTGGTTCGTAAGGTATATGTTAACATATCCTCAATTTAAATTCAATACATTTTCTTGACTATTTTTTATCACTCTTGAAACTATTTAAATCGCCATATATTATCAGGTCAAAATCGTCGCATTTCATGTTTTGAAGGACGCAGAAATTTCACTTAGATATAAATTGCAAACATAAAAACAACCTCTATCACAATGTGTCCACAACTGCGTTAATAATTTAACATCTTCAAAATATGTTAAGATCGTTTGGGGTTTCTATTTATGTTGTACATCATTTTATTTACGAGTATAAAATGATTAAGCCTTTTAAGCCACCTGTCTACAAAAGACTAATGCTTCAGATAGAGCACGATTAAATATGCAGTTATTACAAAATTTTCATCGTACCTATAAGGTAAAAACCATATGCTACTTACGGTGGTTTAAAATGGTATAGACGGGTATCCGCATTTCTTTTTATGTACGGAACACTAAGATGATTTATGGTACTGGATGGTATGCTAGCTGGAGATTGTGATGCCATAGATCAAATCAAAATTATGTTAGCCATTTAATCTTTTCCTAAATATGTAATATGTGATATAATTTCAAAATTATATCTCTATAATAAACGGTTTTGTGGCTTGTAATTAATATACTATAACTATTAAAAACATGTATTATAGTTCTTTAAATTATCTGATAAACGCTTTGAAAAACAGATAATGCATATCTTAATCATTTTCTTAGTGGTCTAATATTGAGCAGTCCGTGTTTAATTGAACGATATGTGTAAAAGAAGTACTTTTAAATTTGAACTAGACAAGGCCTTTGTATTTGTAACTCAAAAACAACTTTATATCATAGTTGATTTAAAGATTTTGCAACTCCTCTACAATGTCCCAGCGATGTCACATCAATTAAAAACTACAGGAATTTCGCTAATGATATACATAAATCAAAGGGTATCATATGTTTTTTTTTTAAATTCTAGTTGTAATGCCCCCATTAAAATTATAATGTTTAATGTCATTCTTAAACACTTTGGAAATCAATCTTCTCGTTTACATTCAATAGGTAAATAAAGTTGTTACTTCCAATTCTCACCGAAATTCTGAATCATTAGGAAAAAAATGAAGTCAAATATATATTTCGAGAGAGAATATATTTGGGGCGCATCGTATAAGGGAGCGGTTACATTGAATCGCAAGTCGCGATTTTTACGGTTACATTAGGTAGCGATTCAGGACTTCTTATTTTAATACTTATCTGCATTGAATTGATGTTATACTTACGATTATGTAAACCTTCCAAAACTTATAAAATGAACCTATACTTAATTTTCGGTGGATTGATAAAAAGATATATACATATAAAACGTTCATAATAAAAGGCAAATAGTTTTGTTGATAATCTCCAAAGACACAATTCTTTTCACTTTATCTACCACTATTTTTAAATAAAGAAAGATGTTATCAAAGTCAACAAAACTTGTGATTCTTTTAATGAGACCATAATTGAAAAGGTGGTGGATTCATCATATGCTAAAAAAAAAAAAAAGAAAACAAAAAGACTGCTTCACATCTATATTTAGAGACCTTAAACAGGATAAAACAGTGTATTTACCATAAATGTCTTCCGATCCAAATTAATTAACTATTCTTTCATTTGTAATTGTAATAAGTGGCTTATTATAA
>LQRL01031432.1:1038-12321 GCA_001703475.1 Hydroides elegans
TTTTTTTAAAGTGCTCCAGAATCGACAATTTTCAACCGATCGAGATAAAACCTTGACGAGGCACGACTTCAGACCTTGGTTTATACATGTATAAAATTTGAAAGGTCTAGCTCAATTGCTTCAGACCAAACTCGCCTGCACAAAGTGCTTGGTATCTGGTAAAAAAAGTTTAAAATCGACAATTTTTAAAGTGCTCCAGAATCGACAATTTTCAACCGATCGAGATAAAACCTTGACGAGGCACGACTTCAGACCTTGGTTTATACGTGTATAAAATTTGAAAGCTCTAGCTCAACTCCTTCATACCAAACTCGCGTGCACAAAGTACGCTATATCAAGCGGGACAGACAGACAGACGGACGGACAGACGGACGGACAGACGGACAAGCTCAACCCTATATCCCCTCGTTTTCACGGGGGATAATAATGATAAGTGTTAAAACAATTTCCACTTACCTTGGTAGACTCGGGCGGCTGAATGACATAAGGAAACGGTGGCGGGGGCACAACAGTTATCAAATTAGGCGGACCTAAACCACCGCCTTCAGTAGTAGGCGAGGGTAACCTAGTGGGTATCACTGAGGCCGTGGGTATAAGGGGCGGGGGCATACGCCTGAGCGGCGGGAAACGGAGTGGGGGAAGGTGAAGGGGCGGAGGAGCGGCTAAGCGGGTGGGTCTGTCGAGTGATGTGGTGTATCGCATTGGGGGAGGTGGAGGCTGTCAAAATGTAGATGACAAAGAGAGATGTTTTATGTGTGATTCATGATATTTTGTTTGGAGCAATACCCTTAGACCGAACATGATGCTTAGAAAAAAATATTGGGTGGCCACTTACATCAAAGACCACATTGTAGGCATTAAACATAAATACTTTTCCAATGTATTTCTGGGAATACCCCTGGGAACCTGATGCAAGGAAGATATTGAAGGAGTATACGGCCTACATGTATGCAGAGTAAAGGAGAAGACAAGGGAAGGCCAAGGGACCCATTTCTTGAAGTGAAAAATAGTTATATATATTGGTACCTACCAGTAAGTTTATAGAGATTCACAACGGTTGAAGTCCAAAAGCTTATCCTACATGCTCTTCTTTAACGCATTCTATTATTAAGGATCCATAACCGCTATGCTTTATACTTGGAGAGAAAAAAGGCTAAATGACTCACCTGAATTACATTCAAAAGATCCTAATGACATTCAAAGAACCGACACCAACATAAATACATTCTTTCATTAAAGTTTTCGTATCTACCAATAATGACCAGGAAAAAGTACATGTAGCTTTAGATCCGAAACCGCTTTTGTATAGACAGGCCTACATTCGACTTATTTTATGCAAATTTATATTGTTCCTTTTTTCCCCTATATATTTTCTTTTTCATATACCACAAATGGAACACATAGAAGAGCATTATAAGTGTAGGAAATGATAGAATATGATTGAATAAATTCTTGATATCCAATACCCGTGCTCAAATATTGGTCATAATTAAGTATCCTCATGGGTTTATATCTTGTTCTAAATAATTTAATAACGATTAACAGATGTTTCTTGTATATACATTTATAATAAACATAATAAATAAATCACACCTTACAATGAAGAAATATTTCAAATAAATCAATTACCGCATGCTAATAATCTTCATAAGATAACAGGAATCATATCTAGCACTTTATCTTTAGATAGAAAAGCGAGGACAAATTAATAAATCTAAACTCACCCCGAATATAAATTAGGTTAAATGAACCTCATTTTGATTACAAAATTATATGCAAAAACACACTTTTTCGTATCCTGCTCCTTCAAGAAATGATACAGAAAAAAAATACTGACATGTGAAATAAGATTAATTTTACCTGAGCGCTCGAAGCAGGCATGTTAGGCTGGTTGCCTGGGAAACCAGCCATCCCTGGACCTCCAGCTCCCTGTGTTGCCTGCACAA
This sequence comes from Hydroides elegans, assembly GCA_001703475.1. Classification (NCBI taxonomy): domain Eukaryota; kingdom Metazoa; phylum Annelida; class Polychaeta; order Sabellida; family Serpulidae; genus Hydroides; species Hydroides elegans. The sequence continues at coordinate 2,985 of LQRL01031432.1, forward strand.
CAAACGAAACAATTACTCAATCAATATATATTGTATGATTTCACGTTTACGATGCTTTGAATTTATAGGAGGTTGTGATCGATAGAAAAGTAAAGATAGGTAAGGCTAGAAAAGACAGACAGTGAGAGAGGGATAGAGAAACACAGAGAGGATAAGAACGAGAGAGGGAGAGAGAGGTTGAGACAGCGATATGGAGAGAGTGAGACATGAGGTAATGGAGATAGCATTTACTTTTATCTTTTTTAAGTGTAAGAATGATACATGTTACATATATGGCCTGATAATGAGAGAGAGAGAGAGAGAGAGATTGAGATAGAAAGAGAGAGAGAGCTCTAGAGATAGAGATAAAGAGAGAGAGAGAGAGAGATAGAGAGAGAAAGAGAGAGAACCAGAGAGAGCGAGACTCCACGCTTACCTGTTTTTGCAGAACATTCCTCTGGTTCTGATACACCTTCCTTATGCTGACCATGAACGCGGCCTGGTCGTTTGGAATGAGACCCATGAACATGCGTTTTCGTGATGAATAGAGAAGCATCAGAACCCGGATGTCCGACGGCGGGTTGTTGCTCGTGGCCATCTGAACGTAGCCAGCCTGGAAGAAAAAACATTATCTATTTAGGCTGTGTGTTTCAAAATGAGACAGGCAATAAATTACCTAACCGAGGATTGAGGTTTTATTGGCCAAACATGTTTTGACGTTAAATTGTCATGTTGAGAGGACCACATAACTAATGTTGGTTAAAAGCCGTTTAATATGCATGCACATCTCTTGACATAATAGAGCGAGCTATATCCTAAGGCTTAAAGGTTTTTGGAAGAATTTCATCAAAAATTACATACACGTATAATTCTCACGTTCACACCCCTCCGCATTCCTCGTGTAAAGCAGTAGGCTTCCCATAAGGGAGACTATAAAGGCTCCTATTATAAATGTCCACTAACCGATCCCGAGGCCATGACCCGATAGAGCGATCGCAGTGCCTCCTGGTCTTGGCTGTCGAAGTCGAACACAACGGTGCGCGAGTTGCGGAAGAGACCCTGTAGGGGCTGGAGGAGATTCTGAGGCACCAGCTGCATTTGGAGGCGCTGAGGCCAACGGGTTGTGTTTCTGTAATTGGAATGATATGTTTATGTTGTTTATATAAATGATGTTTTGAGAAATCTCGATTGTTCAATTTGTAGTCTTGATTTTAAGTGTTTGGATAAAAGTCATCAAACATAAGTGTTATAATGGTGTGTCATTGTCAAATCACAGCAAATTAAATAATTTCGATAGATAGTCGATACTGTATATGACTTACATTTCAGGATCGCCCTGTTGTATTGAGACTTGGCAGACGAGAGTTTTCGAGATCTTGTTTCCTGTTTCCATTGGGCCCTGAGGCGTTTGAGTCTTGGTCTTTTCGATCCACTCCAATGTGCCTATTTATGCAAAATATTAAAATCAAACTTATTATTTTTGTATAATAAATGGAAAAAGTAAAAACAAAAATCAAGCAATAAATACCTAATTCTTTATACAATATACTAAGATTAAACAAATCATAACCATCATGGGTAAATTTCGGTAATTTTGTCTAAGTAATTTAATGTGTGCTTAAAATTGTACTTATTACATTATGACCATAAATAAATGATCTGACAGGGAAAAGTGTGTCAAATAGACCTTTCAAAATAGTTTACTATGCCGATTATTCCTTACCTCGCCATATAGCCTGCTTCTGTATATTGCCCGGATTCTGCTGTATAGCCGCCACGGGATTATTCGGATCCACACCAAGGGGCATATTATTCGGCCCTCCTCCTTGCGGTCCACCCATAGGCGCCCCTGGCATACCACCCATATGCGGCCCTCCTTGTGGGCCTCCTCCACCCATAGCTCCCATCCTCGGACCACCTGGCATACCCCCCATTTGGGGCCCACCCATAGGTCCACGTGGTCCATAGTTGGGGGCACCCGGTTGGTTGGGCATGCCCCCCATACGGGGTCCGACGCCGGGCATTGGACCACGAGGACCCATGTTGGGCTGGTTGGGGTATTGACCGGCAGTGGAGACATTGACCTGCAATAAGACAAAAATGATGTATTTTGTTGGTAAGATGTTGGCAATGTGATTGATATATGGCAGACAAAGGCATTTTGAAAACGAAATCTTAGAACATGAACAGCATCTATATGACCAAATTGGTCACTAATCGACTACAGTAGCAATGAGGTTCAATTTTACCGTCTAAGTCTAGACTGGTTTTAATTTCTAACTAATAGAAAAGAATCTTAATTTAAATTTGGTATTTTTAGCCTGATATAAGTCTAAGAAAGGTTACCATAGGTTGCCCAGGTTGAGTCATGTGGCCGGGAGTATCTATATGTGACGTCATAATGGAAGAGGATCCGGGAGGTCCGCTTAGCGCCTTTTCGAGAATCTCTTTCGCTGCAATCTGCATATAGGGAAAAATGTCGTACTAACGTTTTTTAGCGATAAATAACTTCTTTTGATTTGTAAAAGAGGAATGCTTATCTGTGAGAGGTAGTGTGAACTCTATTGCATTTTCATATGACAAAAGTGACTTTAAAACCCAGCAATCAACTTGAAAACATTACTTTTGTTACGAACACCTCTCTTTTAAAATAATATTTAGATATCTAACATTATGCTTTGAAATGCAAAATATAGACGATACGTTTGAGTTCATTAGCCCCTCCTTTTTTTCTTACAAATACACACCTTAGCATTGGGCGGTGCATAGTTTTTCAGTAATTTCAAAAACTTAGTAGTCGATGAGAAAACATCCCTTTTGTTAATTGTACATAAAGATATATAAACACCTGTACATGCATTTATATATTCAACATTGGGCTTAGAAAGAAAAACATTGGACTTAAACAAACATAATTCATTGCCTTTTTTGCAATAACTGACCTTAGCATTAGGCGGTGCACCCCGACCGGCACCCGCCATACCTCCTTGCGTTGCCATGGCAGTGGCGGGCGATTTGAATCCACCCGGACCACCACCCGGGGCAGTGGCCGCTCGCCCGCCCGCTGGCGCCACCTGGTTGGGCGGGGCTGAACTCGTGGCGGCGGCTGCCTTAGGCTCGTCGCGTTTAGCGCCCGGGCTCAGGGGGCGTTCTGAACGAAGAATACGAAATATTATATAGCGTAATTAGGGATGATTTTAGCATGGGATTATTTTTAATTTCCCACTTTATGGGTTTATTTTTTTATACCAACTCTATGAGTTGAAATCGTTACTCTATGAGTTGAAATCGTTACGGCCTTAAGCTCATCGCGTTTGGCGTCAGGGCTGAAAGGCCGCTCTTTAGATTAGAATGATGTGATTGGGTTGAGCAACAACGTTTTTATAGGTCATAATTGGTATTTTTTTGTAATTTGTAATAAAAAAATGTGTATCTATGTTTCGAAACCAAAAATAAAAGCATCACAGATCTTGTGTATGAATTTAAATTTAAATAAAACTATGGAAATCCTTACAAATTAAGACCCTAGAAAAATGTACCTTCCAGCTTTATTCCGCGCAATAGTACAAGATGGCGCGAGTCGACGGCGTAGTTTGGCATTTTACTGAGTTTCATATCCGAGATGTTCTGAGAACAAACAGATTATATGAAAGAGTTGAAAACAGTCACAAATGCTAAGGGAATATTTTTCTATATGTTTAGAATATTGAAAAATATAAAATATTGTTAAAAATATAAATATCTTATTTAATTTATCAACGTATAATATGTTTTGTGAAGTTTAGAATAACCAATACCCTACTTTATCGAAGAGTGTATAAAGGCTGCGGATCTTTCTTGGTGCCACTATTGAGAAGTTTACTTCTCTCTGAAACGACAAATATACAGTATTTTCAGAACCGATCAATTATTTCGATAAATATCAATTCAAAACTAACCCTTAAAATCATGATAATATGTACTATGCGACACTTGTTTCTTTCATTATTACGTGTAATTATTTAGATTAGCAATAACTCCAAAGGGTCAGTGAATCATTGAAGTGACATTTTCCATAAATGTGGCCATTTATCATGTAAGCCATGTATATAATCATTAAAACATCCACGAATAAGGTCTTGAAAAAAGTAACCAATCTGTTTATTGGATCAACATATTTCGAAGATGCTCGCTTCCAAAAGCAACACCCTTAAGGACCTCAATCTTAGGCTTAAGGTGCATATGTCAAAAGTTAGAAATTCACTTTAGAGAAAAAAAAATGCAATGACAGCGCCTTACAATTATCAATGTCTCAATTATCAATGCATATAATTATTGAAACTTCCTCATATAAGTTCTTATTAAAAAATTTACCGACCTGCAGCAAGCGTGTGACGAGATCCTCGGCCATGAGGCTGTGGTAGTTGGCGCTGTCCTGACTCGGCATGCCACAGGGCTCAGAGTTGCAAAGTAGAATACAGTGCTTGATCGGGCTTATGCTGTTGGATCAAACAAGGGAGTATTAACATGACATAATGCAATCGATTAAAGTCCTTACAAAATATTTTGATTTGAAACACATTGAAACAGTGCTTGTTGTGGCTAATTCTATCGGACGATAAATATCTACAAGATTAGAGGGATGTAAAGTAAGGTTTCATGTACAGTATGAGTGTTGCGATTTCGAAATTCAAGATGAAAATATTTACAACGAGATAACTACATGCATATCGAAATGGATGCTTAAACAGTATTTTGCGATTCAATTTAAAGCAAAGGACCGACGTTTCTCTGTTACAAAGACAAATGTAAAACAAGGATTACCCTACGAAGGAAAAAAATAAATAAATACCATTTTCGTTTATGGTGTTTGACTAAAGCCGTTCAAAATTATATAAAGTAAAAGTTTCATGATAAAGCAACAGATCTCACACCTTGGGTCGCGCACTTGTTTGAGATCATCGAATAACTGCAGGGCCATAGCCAGCCCCTCGGCCAGGAAGGTCTTGCCATCCCCGCCGCCACCACAAAACCTGAAAAGTGTTTTCAATTTGAATAAATTGACTTAGATGGAAGGATTAGAACAACATGGTAGTAACGATTAAAGGATGAGTACAATATTTAACTTGTAAGTCCTGCCATCCCCGCCGCCGCCACAAAACCTGAAAAGTTATTTTGGATGCGTAAAACTCAACTTGGATAAAAGGTTTAGTACAATAAATATTATGAAAAGGGGCTCAAATATAACTAGCATTTTAGAGACATCGACATAATCAATTATATTGTCGTTACCTGTTATGAGTTTAAGGAAATACGAGTCACAATAAAAGCTGAAATGATGTCACAGAGCATCAAATAAGCAATAAGATCAGAGATCATTTTAAATCAATGTTTATTTCGCATATCACAATTTCACATTTAATCAAATCACAGAAAGATTTTGCCCGAGAAATTCAATGTTTGATTATTTTGCTAACGCTTCTGAATACATACTGTGTGTTATTAAGCGTTTGCAGGAACTGGTAAGTGCTTGTCGTGGGTTCGATGCAGCGACATGAGGGCTCAGGAAAGACATCGACACTGTTGTAGATCACAAGACCGTACAGGGTGTTGCTGAACTGTAAAATAAGATCGGTTTCAATGCTTTGGGTTTGTTTGTTTTTTATTGTGCACAATTATTTTATCCTAGAGGATTATTTGGTATTTAGAACTTTTTTTTCAAAACACACTTCTCTTGTAATATCATTTTATCTACGTTTTTATTTATATTTAATTTTGCACATAATATGGGTGAATTAATATGAGTTCGATCGAAAATACAGCAGAAAAATGTGTTCCAGTATATATATATATATATCATAATACATTCGAAGTTTTAATTATGTGCTTCAAAGTAAAAGGTAGAGTGGGAGATGAAATAAATGATATACAGTAGACTCTGGTTAATCGGAACTCTTTTAATCGGAACTATCTGTTTATCGGAACCGATTTTAAAATCCCATAATCGTATTCCTGTACAAATTTACTACTGTTAATCGGAACCCACGGTTTATCGGAACCAAAATGACCGGTCCCGAGGGGTTCCGATCAACGAGAGTCTACTGTATAAAATAACTCACATCACAGCCATAATCGACTTGCTCTGGTTTTCCGCCATTGAAGTACCTAGAAACCAACAAATAAAACAATTAACTGCATTATCGACATTAACTTAGCATAACAACAATACAATGTGTATATTGAGCGCGTAACTTACACAAAAATATACTATTGAAAACATGTAGGCTAAAGGTTTAAAATCAAATACGATGTCACAATGATTTCGGATAAATGTACAAATCAAACAAAAGGAGAAAGCTTACTCGATAGCAGGGAGTATATAGTTAGTTTTGATTTCTTCGAGGTATGCGCCTAGACTTGCAGTGCCCTCCACTACGAATATGACTTCATTTGCAACGTCCACCACTACCATTTTGAAGAATTTATATATTGTTTTATGAAGTTGGCATCGATCTATCAACACATGTTTAAATGCATGTGGTAATTCCTGCAATCCAAGTGTATTATAAAGTGTATATAATGACACAATATAGCATTAAGATGTATTACGTTTTACATTATTTGAAACAGGCAATGATGAATAAATGAAAACCTGACACATTGATTACTTATTTTTGAATCCACAACCAAAATTTATATGAACACGAGCTTGTGTTTATTAAAATATGTAATTTTATCGTCAATTTGACAAATTTTGGTTAGTCGAATTTGACCGAAACTTCAATTGCAAATTCACTCATTGTGCCATGAATTTTTTGTTTATATTGATAACCAAGCTTGTACAACTCCGCATTAAAAAATGTGAGTCCGTTGGGTGGCCGGGTAGACCTTACGTGAATTTCCCTAGGTGAGTTTGAACTCAAAACAATAATATGATATGTTCTTATTCAAGCCGTTAGAGCTAGCCACTACATTAACGCATTTAGAGCCAGCCAGTATATCCGTTCGGCCACGGGGGAAGCACGCAAAGGAGGTTATGTGACATCAAATCCTATTAGAACCTCATTTAATTTTAATATAGCTTACATGGGTGGTCACAATATGGCGGTGGTCACAATATGAGATATCTCTATATCTCTTGTACATTCTCACCCGTCCCCTTGGAAGGCATGCTCGCTGAACGTCCCTACAGGATAAGGCTAGTTAATGTAGGTTTGAGTGCGGTAAGTGCTGATAGATAAGGGTCGATGTCCCTTCCCTCCCATACCCAGACTTCTGCTTGAATACAATCTAAGTCGTTCGCCTTTTTCCCTTGGTGAGGGCCTTAGCCGTTCCCGATATATAAATCGTGCACTTCTCACCAACGCACATAAGCTACCTACCCCCTCCTTTATAACATAGATCTTAACTATATGGACGCTTAATCACAAGGGGAGCGATAATAAACATAGGCATCAGAGATGCAAAGCCCCCAGCTTATGCAAAACATTCCTTATCACGAAAAATTGTCGATTAAAAGAAGCAGGTCAAAAGAAATGTCTTTCTCACAACGTCTTTCTCACAACATCTTTCTCTCCACGACTTTCTCACACCGTTTTTCTCACAACGTCTTTCTCACATTCACATATTGGTCGCACAACGTAGTCCTCACAGCGTCACAATATTCGCGTAATCCTTCTGTGCTGTACAAATATCCAAAAATATCTCAAATTTGTCTAAGTTCAGACCCCCGTAATTTCGACGTTGCACATCTACAATATATATTCTGTCACTGTATGAAGTTTCAGAACCCTGGGACAGAGGCTTGATATAAAAGTGCCGCGGACGTGTTGTATGAATATCCCAAAAATATCTCAAATTCGTCTAAGTTCGAACCCCCGTAATTTCGACAATTTTTGATCAATCAAACTGAAACCTCGACGTTGCACATCTGCAATATATATTCTTTCACTGTGTGAAGTTTCCGAACCCTAGGACAAAGGCTTCATACCAAAATGCCGCGGAAAAACTACTGCACCTCAAATGTTAACAGACGGACGGACGGACAGACGGACGGACGGAATGGGGGATAGCAATAGCCCTCAGCCAAATTGGTTGGCTGGGGGCTAAAAATGGCACTGGATTTGGAAATGGAACAAAAGTAAACCTTCAGGTCTTCTATGTTTTCATTGTTTTGCCTTTATTTTTAGTTTAAAATATAATATTTATGTATATAAATGTTCTGTGGAAATTTAAACTTATGTATTTGAGTATGAAGTAGAAGTTACAAAATATGAACTTTGAAAATTGTTCCATTTCCATATTCTGTCAAATTTACACAGGGTTCGACATAAGCACTCGCCAACTCGCCATGGCGAGTGAAAATTTCATTTGGCGAGTACGACCTGAAAGTCACTCGCCAAAATGTCGAGTATGAAATTTGGGCGGAAACATTTTGGCGAGTACGAAATAAAATTTACTCGCCAAATTTAAAAAATGCACTCAGATATTTATACCAATTATACATATTCCAAATATCGTTTAAATCTTTAAATATCAATGAAAATTTCGCTCGCGCCTACGGCGCTCGCAGTATAACTATAGATATGGCGACGTTGAATCAGCATCTATACTTCACGATTTTAAAGCTTTGACAAACTGGCTCAATATACAAGAATGTATACACATAAAACAAACCTAGAGTAGTTCCCGTCATGATAAAAGATTATTAGACTTCTATAACATTTGACTAAGCATATTTTCTTATTATATCGTTATTGCTATTGAATAATATAAGGGGGGGGGGGCATTATTTAAGTCACATTTGTCCGACTCGTTGACAACCGCCCAGTGATTTCGAAATATAAATTCTAATTTCCTTCACTGCAACATTTAGTCTTATTATTGTGACATATATTGTATGATTAAGCCATGATTTTCTTTGTTTTTAATTTTCCGAGTTTCACAATTGAAGTATATACAATTTATTGATCGCCCACACTTCCGCTGAAGTTTTAGAGTTATATATTCGTAAAATATGACCTTTATAATGTAAAAACTTACAAACAATGATATTTCTACTTTTAAATTGGTACTCCCATGAGTTCTCAGTAAAATAAGATAAAACATTCTGGCAAATAAGGGCTCTTTAGTGTATGAACGTACGAGCACATGGCCCTTGAAGGGACAATCGAACAATATTTCGAGGCTCTGATTTATCTAATGTGGAAGCTTCCCATGCATTTTTAATAAAAACAAGTTGTGAAAGAAACAAAAACATCCTTTTATGTAAATATTTTGATATATGGATATTTGGATTTGGCGAGTACAAAATCAAGTTACTCGCCAATTTGGCGAGTACAAAATCTGTTTGGCGAGTATGAAATCGAAGTCACTCGCC
>LQRL01031473.1:3253-16105 GCA_001703475.1 Hydroides elegans
AAACTGAAAGAAAACTTATTTATTATACCCTTTTTTACGCAAATTAGTAGCGAAGTAGCGAATGAACCCAAGCGAATATATGCAATTTGGAAGCCATTGGTTCGAGCCTAAAATAAATTGTAAATTAATTTGAATTTAAGGCAACACCGCTGCTACCAGTGTAGAAGTTGGGCCAAAAAACCTGTAATAAAGGTGTTTTAGCAACAACTTCTATGTGTATATTAAGCTAATATAATTTGACTATAGACGGTTTAACCCAGGAACTTAGGACGGACCGAAGCACGTAGGGACAGACCGGAAATTATAGTATATAGAATGCAAAATTATACGCAGAATATACGTTTAAAAATGATGTTTTATTGAGTCTAGAATTACATAAAATTAACAACTATATAGCAATCCTTTTAACGGAAATAACTATGAACTAGTGATCTTTCAAATATCACAAAATTAGGGCCTGAATCAACCAGGACTTTTACATTCAAAGGCGACTAAAATACTGGAATAAATTCTCTATAAAATGATCTATGTAACGTGCTAATATTACCCAATTTTAACCTTAAGATCTGGCGATTCGATCTTTACTTAAACTATTATAAATTCTCCAAATAAAGGGCTATGTGACGTGCACACGAAAGCACTATTATATCAAGCAAAAGTCTAGATAAATGGATCTATGTAACGGGTTAAAGGACTGATCATAAACGGCTATAACTCTCGAAAATTTGGACAGAACTTCACCAGGCCCTAACTGACTTAACCATACGATCTGGACAACTAAAAACACGACACGTACGCACTGTGTACTCGAGCTGATAACCGATAAAAATCAACTTAAAGTCTTTGGCAACTTATACTCAATTAGAACCTACGGTAATTTTGGAAATAATACTGATTGAATAACGCCTAATAGCCTATAATTCTATGGTCAAAACCCCACCAAAATCCTGTGATACTGAGTCCTAAATATTATATCGTTACTGAAGCTACTGGTTTAGTCTTTCGAAGCAGAACTACAGCATGCAAGACTCAATGCTTATGTTAAAGCCTTGGCTGTTAAATATGGCGGCGTGACCAAGAATTAATGGTAGTTGTGTATTTGTACGTGTATTGGATGTTTATAATTTTCTCTCTGATATGTGTATCTATCGACTGGCTAAATTCGCAAAGACAAGGCAGTAAAAGTTAGGTTTCAATATTTTATTGAATAAATTCTCGCTCCTATATATATTTACAGGTATGCAATGAAGTGACTGTTGACAGCTGTCAAAATACAAAGAAATATACGAAAAAACTCAAATCTATACTTTCGCCGTGCCTACGACTCTATCTGAACCTATAATATATCTATGAGCACCCCTAGCCAAGACTTAACCTTAAACGGAACCCCCTGTTAGCCCAACCTATAAGTTAAAGACGATAAACTTAGGAACTCGGTGGTCTAAAACACACCGGCTATGAATGACCCCGTAAAACCTGTCTATAACCGTGAAAGCTGGCTTACCGGTTGGTTAACTGTTTCCAGTTAGTCCTTGCTTAACAAGTTACTGATTATATTTAAGAAATTCGTGCCTTTTATACTGTAAATTTATCTAAATTGCACAATCACATGATATGTTTATGGTATTTTCCGGGGAGAATCCTATTCTGGAAGTGACGTAGTTGATGACGAGAATGCGAAACCAGAGTTACAACCGGGAACCTGACGTTGAGATAAATCTATTGTTTAAAAATAGGGGTGAATTTTGACGTCACAAGCTCGAAATTATCAAGAGTTGAATAGGCGTTGTCAATACTGTATAAAAGTTTCCAAAAGTTGGGACAAAATAGGTTTAATAATGTTAACTATCAAATTTATATGTTCCCGTAATTTTCTGAAACTAAAAGGTTTGTAGAGTCTAGCTTTGAAAGCAACTTGACCGTCCCTATTGATAAAAGTAAAGTGGTCCTACGTCATATTTCCAAAGATGCATCTAAATGTACCAGTATCAAATACTGGCTATACTTAAAATCTGTCAAAAAGTAAATAAACATTACAGATCTCTAACACAGCCCCCCTCGAACTAAAGTGAGACGTAGGCGAACGGTACTAAACTTTGAATTAATATACAAAATATAAAAATATACAAGTTTTTTTACGAATATAAAGTAATAAATGCAAAATATAAAAGTCGAATCAATCTGAAAGAGAAAAGGGAATTAGTTTTATTAAATGCTCCAATACCCATATAACTTATTTACTCACGGGTTTACAATCCTAATAAATGCAACATATGAAATGCAAAATATAAAATACGAGTATGAAATAAATTTCGAACATACAAAGAATTTCTAAGACCCATATCACTTATTTACTCATGGGTGTACAATAAAACTAAATGCAAAAGATCAAAATCGAAAACCAAAATTCAATCAAGTTGAGCACTATATACAAGTTTCAACTGCTTTGCAGTCATGATCCACAATAACAAAAAGTTAAAGTACAAAAACCAAGTTCAACCTGTCATTCCAGTTACAAAATAATTAAAAAAGTATATTCAAAGTCCTTTCTAAAATATTAACCGCAATTCGAATCGATGAAATATTCTAAGTCTTTCCTACATTCTAAACTGTTATCATAAATTGACAAAAATAATCGAAGTTCTTTCCGAGTTTTAACCAGTAGTCTCAATTCGAGAAAATTTCTAAGTTAATTTCTCATGTTCTACTTGCATGAGCAATCATACAAAATTAAAGAAGTGACTAGTAAATATGTACAAGACTAACTAGTGAAGAAGAATAATGTACAAAGAAATTAAGTTCTAATTAATTAAAGATGGTTATGGTTCACCACCGTACAATAAATCAAGTGAAATATAAAAGTTTCCGACTAAAGACTGCTTAATAAATTTAAAACCAAGTTATATTCCATGAAATCTCATTAAAATAGCACCCTATTAAATTATTTCTAAGTAAAATGCACTTATATATCATCAGCTGAGATGTGAAAATCGAAAAATAATAATGTAAATGACTGGACCTCGAATGTAAGGCACACTTTGGTTCCAACTATAGTCATATGAACTCACTATGTAAAGTTAATATATAATAAAATAACTTAAACTCAAAAGTAAAATATTCATGCCCATATCATCAAATTATAAACTCAAAGTGAAGTTAACCGGCTTATAGCAGTGCAGTTAGGCGGATGAAATAAAATATAAATGAAATTATCGACATAGGAAAACATTTGACACCCTTAAATGAGGACATTTTTATCGAAATCCCATTATTTGAAGACATTTTAACTCAAAATGTTCTATATGAGGACGTTACAGTTCGATAAAATCTGAATGGGTGCACTGTGGGTAACCCGTAACATGTATAGGAACAAACCATAATGTGAAAACATGAAATTGTTTAAGTACGGATGGACGAATCAAGTGCATTTACAACCCGGAAATGAAATATTTAAAAACCGGAAATGGAATTTTGAAAACCCGGAAGTAAAATTTTCGATATTTGAAAACATATTTTAAGTTGATATGCCGATATACGTTCTTAAACATGCAGTATATACCTGCTTGTAACATTATCTCAAACCCGGAAGTGTAAAACCCGGAAGTGAACAAAACCCGGAAGTGTGAAAGGTAATTTCCTAAGCGAAATACGACCGAAAATTGATTTACAAAATTTTTACTTTGGAAAAATAATTTAGGACCCAAATTTAAAGGCCAGTATGCAGACCCTCACAGCGGGGCATCAAATCTTTTGTTTTCAGACAAAACATGAAAGAGTCGACCGTTCGGTTTTCGAGCCACTTGTATACGGGGCTTGAAGCGAAATTTGATTTATTTCGAAAAATAATCTCAGAATGCGGAAGTAAAAATCTATTTATCTTATTAATTGAGCTATCGCGGTCAAACTTTCGCTAAAATGTGCGTATGGGTGCTCTAATGCCATTTTACGTACAAAACCCCATGGATACCGATTATTTATATGAGAATTGACACATAAGCTGTGTTTCCTATGAATTTGACCAAAAATAGCGATCACGTCTAAACGGTCATATATGTCAAAATACGAATTTCTGTTATATTGCAAATATCTGCCCATAACGAAATCAGTCAAATACGCTCAAAAACACCTGATTTCTCTGATGCAGAAAATCCTAAACCAAAATATCGTAAAATCCAATATAGCCATTTTTCACTATGTAAAATAGTCAAAATACGGGAAATGGCCGTAAATAGTGAACATTCTATACTGCATGTAGCGCAATATAACCCCAAAAATGCAATGAAAATAACCCCAAAACATGCAAATCAAATATCAAAAAGCGCTATATAACCCCCAAATACAGTGAAAATACCCCAAATACATGAGTCAAAACTCTCTAAACAGCGCAATATAACCCCCAAAATGCAGTGAAAATAACACAAATACATATAAATCGAACTGTCAAAACTCTCATAAACCCCCAAATATCGCTAATATACTCAAAAATCAGTGAAAAATGCCAAAACTCATGAAATCACAAAAAAATTGACCAGAATTTATCCTGTGAAAATCCCAATTACTTCGATCAAACTGAAAATATGCCAAAAAATACTCTATCTCGTGAAAAATATGCCACAATATGAACATCTCGTGTAGCAAATATCTACGTTCCAGTGCTAAGACTGTCAAAAATGCAAAATATCGAAAAAGAACTCTGTCAAAATTGCAAAATATCGAGAAAAAAAACTCTGTCAGAACCCTGTCAGGCTGAGCGCTCTGACTAGCAAATATCTCAAATATGAAACTGGCATGTAAAATTCCCTTACCAAACGACTTTAAACCCATCCAAAAAAAAACCTAATTTACTCAAAATTTACTTCAAAACTCCCCCCAGTTAGTGCGTGCTTACGAAAATGACTAAGATACCCCATAAGCAAACTTCTAAAATAAGCAAACTTCTAAACTTACTCAAAAATGCACGACTTTACTGAGTGTTATGGTTTTCCATACGTCTGTCAACCCGGTTCTTGCATCTTGTACGGTGAAAATACAATTTTAACTTGTTAAAACTCCCTCTCCCCCTTACAGAAAATAGGCAAAGCCTACTGGAAAGCGATAAAAAGCGAAAATCACCGTAACAAGACGCAAAAAATGGACTAAAAGACAAATGAATAACAATAAACACCCCCTAAAAACCCAAATAATTGACTCACGTAATATCCCTTCTAACGGGGAGATCGACCGCTAGAAATGTCCCAATCAAAAAGTCCGAAAATGTTCCTATTTCTTTATGACGACCATGATGGCCTTGGCGGATGCAGGGAGGCCGTCGGGAAGGGTGATGTCGACAACAATGGTTCCACCGTGATTGGGCTCGGCCGCGGAAACCTCGAAGGTCCTCGGCTGAGGGTCGGTTTGAGTGCCAACCGATGCGGAAGCGCGGACGATCTCTGGTTCGGGCTCGGGTTCTGGTGCTGCTACATCTGGCTCTGGGACATCTGGCGCTGCTGCTTGGACATCTGGCGCTGCTGCTGGGACATCTGGCGCTGCTGCTGGGACATCTGGCGCTGGTGCTTGGACATCTGGCTCTGGTGCGCGTGCTGCCGGCTCTGGCGCTGCCGTGATATCTCCGTACAGAAGATCATGGAGATCTTCGTCATCCGACTCGGATATGTAATCATACCAGGGCGTCACAGGCCGGTCTTCATCTTTCGTCGCTACCTGGTACTCGTCCTGACGCCGCTCTGGGAACTGGTCTCCGAGGTCGAGCTCCAGTGGGCGGGGTGCTGGTCGGATCGGATCACGCGAGGTTTCGACCGAGATCGTCTCTGAGGTTACGAGCGATGGCGACGCGCGTTGAGGTGAGCCGAGGAGGGTTTGGCGGGGCCGTGGTCGGTGGGGGCAAATCGTCACATGGCGGAGGCACAGAAACCGTCGCTGGGGGAAAATCCGCGCAAGTGGGAGGCGCAGGAACCGTCAAACAGGGGCCGGTGCCGCATGGAACATCAAGACCCAAAGGGTCAACGCGCTTCAGGGCCACCAGCTGCCGGGTTGCTGGGTTCGTAACGCGGGGCTGGAACCGCTTCCTATTTCCGAGATAGGGGCCCTTGAATATGTCTTTTCGGCGAACACCGTGTCCGAAATGGCGCAGACGGAGGTGCGACCAGATCACCTGCTTTGATGGGCATTGAAACCAGCAAAACGCACAGCAGTAAAAGCCCCGTCGTTGTAATGTGCGTTGTTGATGTGGGCCCTCAGGTCTTGTGCGCTCGGGACGACGATCGAGCATATGGCGCAGACGTAGACGTCGTTCTGGCCCTCGAAACCGTCGTCAACCTGGCGTGTCGGGACCGCCTGTCAACAACAGTAAAAAAATATATTTCGAGTTATAGGGCGACTAGAATTTTGCTAGTGTGTTTTTTTTCTTAATCATCGAAATATTTATTTCGAGAAGTTCAAAAATAAACCTAACTTTCGTTAGTTCATACTTTAAAAATAATTTATACACTAGTAATAGTTTTTTCTGCTCTAGCAAAATGTATCTATTTCTATTTTTGCTAATTTTGAATTCTTTCTTAGCCTAATTTCCCCATTAATTCTCTGTTTTCGCAGCGATTATTTTCGTAATAATTTGGCTATAAATTTGAGCATAACGTTGAGACTTTTCTTGCGATTTTAGTTTTAATTTTCCCTATAACCCCGTTTTTTACTTTAATATAATTCCCCGATTTTCCTGTTTTTCACAGTCAAAATTTATGTATTAATTTATGATAATTCTTGAGCTAACTCCACGCTTAATTTTTCAGCTTAAAAGGAGATAATTTCTCTTTTAGGTCAATATATATATATACATGTATATATATATTTAGAGCTCAAAGCTCTGATTTTCATACTTTTAAAACGGCGTTTAAGGCTTTATTTACGATATAACTCAAAACGTCAATTTTGATGAAAAATAACAGTGAGCAAGCTGTTTTCTTTTGTTTTAAATACCCGGCGATCTTTTGGCCGTAAATAATCCTACCCACTCGAGGCGTTTAGAGCCCGCACATTTTGCGACTCCCCTAATTGCGATTTAGTGATATTATCTCTTAGTAACTAATTGGCATTTTCCGCCGCTCCTTTGTTATTACTTAATCGGCGATTTGAGCCGTATTTTATTTTATTAACACGCTATATATCTGATTTTTTCAGGCAGTAATTGAGTCATTAATTCGCCCCTTTTTCTATATTTTTAACCGGCGCATCTAGCCGTAATTTCGTTATTTAAATCGCCTCTTTTTTATTCTTATTTTTCGCATATTTTAATCAGTAATTTTGTCTTAACTTGTCTTAACTCCAGTTGTACGCAATGCATTTTCAGCTGTTCGCGCAATTCGAAGCCATTCTGTTTATAGAAGAAAAAAATCATAGCATATATACAAAAAAAAACTCAAATAACTCAATCACAGATCACCATTAAATAATGGAACCTGGTCTATATATGTCTTATGCTTCTTGATACATTTGCTGATTTCATCTTTCATCGTCGGTGGTTAAGATGTCATTGCCTTGTCTTCACTATGCCAGCCGATGACAAGCTCGTAGACTGGATCAGAACTGTACATATCAGAGAAAGAAAAACAACTCATACGTTTTCAACAGCAAAAATCAAATCATCCAAATTTCACTCGATTCTACACCAAAAACAATCATAAACATATCAAAATGATCTTAAGCGATTCATTAAATTTACTTGTTAAATTCTCATTGCGCTGATATACGACAAAATATTGAAGTTTGTGCGGAACGGTAGATGGCGCAGTGAATACTTAATTCGAAGCAAATTGATCTTTAAGGTATTGTTCTGCTGCATCTTCGACCGATTCTATCTCTATTTCACTACACCACACTTTACTGATTGCGTCCTTATACTAAGTGATCATCATCTTCGCAGCTTCTTAGCCCCGACGCGTGTTAGTGTTAGACGATAACCAACAATGTTTCTCAGAAATGCATAATTCTTAAGAGAAAAATCATTGTCCTGTAGTTCAGAAGGCCTTCGTCTAAGAAAGTTCGTTCGAGCAAAATCTATTCAGCTTCTGCAAATACCTCTAGATTACGGAATAGGAACTGTCTTCTTAATCCCTGAACATCAGCCACTTTCTCGTCGTTGTTTTGTTCATCATATATGGCTTCAAGTTGTTTTGCTGATCTTATTACAGATTTCATGTTATTTAACAGTCCATGTTTTGTTTCTTTGCGAAGTTGTCCGTTGCCCTCTTCTTCTTATCGCTTCGTATAGGACGGTCGTTTCTCCCCCTTTCTGCCTTCCTTTGCGGAACATGTCATAGCATCTCGAGGAGCTCCAGGGACCTTTTTTATATTCCAAGGAGAAATTGGCAAGTAGGCGTATTTCCGTCATCGAATTCTTCCTGCATTCGGCTGCCTTTGATATCGAATGACGTTTTTTGTCAAAAATGCGATAGCCCATTGGTTTGAGCGAAAATCGTTTTGCCGACAGAGCATTCAATCAACATACTTTTGAAATTTGTCGAGGACTCGTTCTTTGAATTCGTTATCATGATGCAGCAATGGCAAACGAGTGCCTGCTCGTACTGCGAACGGAGTCGACCGACATAGGTGTCAATAAAACGTCGCGCTTGCGATGAACAAGTCTAGAGGGTAACGTAAGCTAACTTCATGTGGACTATCTGTGTACTATGCGAAATCCATATAAAAATGTAAAAAGAAATACAAAATATATATATTTTTTTGTACATCACTTGAAATATGAAAATAATGGTGTGGTTATTTAAAAGAGCCCCATGGCCTGTCATGGTGAACATAAATGCATATATCGAACACTTTAACGGTAAAAACATAAACAACCCTACTCCCTTCGACTTCGACTGTTATTTAAAAAAAACGTTTCTATTGACTCAGTGTATAGAATGCACAAGTAGTATACTAAACTGCAAAAACAAAACAATATGAAACAATATCACAGTTAGAAGTTAACACTTAATTCCCTGAGAAGTTGCAACTAATCGGGCTTATTATGATAAAGCCTAGCTGAGTTAGACCAAGATTGTTAGCAACCTTGACGTGCTTTTGAGACATAGGGGTGTTGCTCTTCTTTGTACTTAAACAGAGCTGACAACGTATCACTATGTCCTTCTGATCTGGGATGATATGGAATCCATAGCAGTGTCCATGGACGAGACACAGGAAAGGTTTTGTTGCGCGTTTCTTGTTCAAATGCGAGTATTTGCATGAGGTGCTTTTTAAGCTATCTCTCCGCTACGACTAGAATGTCCTTTATCCTATATGAATTTTGTCCGGAGGAAGAATGCATCCCCTATTAATGAATCTACTTATATATTTATTTATTTGGATTTTATAACAGTTAAACTTATGCCAAATTAAACCACCGTGGAATCCATAAAAATAAGTTCAACCAATTAAAAAAGGTCGTTCTGACTCTAGGTTTATATAAATTAATGAGAGTTAATCTAGGTTTTAAGAGAAATACATGATGTTTGACCGATTATAAAATAGTATTCATTGAAGCATAGAATAGTCTTAGAACTGCATATGCATTAATATTAGTAAATTACATGAATTTCATAATATGATTATCGCTATAATTTTATTTTTAAGTTTATGCAGTTTATTAGCATAGAAAGATCGTTTGACTGATTATGCATTTGATATACTGAAATATATAATGTGACTTATTAATAAGTTCATGCAAACGTTCATGCATTTTGTTTGCATAGAAAAGTCGTTTGACTGATAATGCATTTGACATATTCAAATATAAAATGTATAGTTTTTTATTGACTCTACAAAGGTTTATGCATTTTGTTTGCATATAAAAGTCGTTTGACTGATCATGCATTTGATGTACTGAAATATATAATAAAACGAATATATAATTTCATACAAAGAATAATGTGAAATGAAATGTCGCGATCGATTTACTGTCTTTAGTGAAACGATTAAGGGTCTAATTGATGAACTTTATCTCATATCTTTCGTAGTTGTACTCTGCCTTTACCCTTTGGCTAGCACCTCTTGCGTTTTGATAAGGCATCTCATGCACCCTGAAATTAGAGCATGATAAACCCTCATAAAATGTTCATAGTTTTCTATTTCTCCAAAATTACTTATAATAATGACTCAATGGGAATTTTGAATCATATTGTGATGCACTAGAAAAAAATAAAATTAACACCTGCGATGTCTGACTTCTTTTATTTCGTCAGGAAATTCATGTTCTCATATCTAAATAAAATACTTAATAAATCGCAAACTCGTCACTTATGTACAATACGTATAGTCCTAATAAACCTGGCTATATAGAGGTTTAGTGGACACTGGTCGATCAACTTCTTTTAACCCACCCCCCTTCTCACATAACTTGTAAGTTTTATAAAAACACATTTCCCTTAACTCAGCATATGAAATGCAAAAGTAGTATACTAAACAACAATAGCAAAACAATATGAAACTATATATAAGTTAGATGTAATCACTTAGTTCTCTGAGTAGTTTTAACTAATGAGGCTTATTATGATATTGCTAAGCTGTGTCAGACCTAGATTGTTAGCAACTTTGACGTGCGTTGGAGACAGGGAGTGTTGGGAGTGTGGCTCCTCTTTGTACTCAAACAGAGCTGAAAACGGATCTGTACGTCCTTCTGAGCCGGGGACGATATGTTAACCGTAGCAGTGTCCATGGACGGGACACAAGCATAGGACCGATATTTCTTTGAGCTTTCAGGGTTTTGTCGCGCATTTTAATTTGCTCTTGCTAGCAGCTTCCGTCATCTTATATGTTGGTGTTGTTCGGACCTGATTGCCCTTACAGATTAAGAAAAACGCCACACCGCTTGCCGGGTCGTATGACCCACTTGGCCTGTAACATCTTAGTCTGAATCCTCTTTGTCTGCATAAAAGTTCTGAACCTCACGAAACAAATCTGAGACGAATGCTTTTGCCGCATTCCCAGTCTGTATCAATCGAAGTGGTAATAAAACCTGGGTAACGCATTGTCAATAAATTAGCACAGTTTCCTGTAATTTGGGCTCATAGCACCGATATTTTGACGAAGTAACGCTTTATTTCATCTAAATAGCGAAAGGGCATGATCGCAACAAGAGCTGCATTGATGTGTAATAGCTTGAACACAGCGTCAGTCGCCTTCAGCAAATCACTTTTCATAACACGACCTGAAACAGCTATTAACAGAGGTTTGATGGACTTTGGGCGATTAAAATCTTTTTCGTCTTTCCGGTCGTATTTTGCAATCTGGCGAGCGTATCCATTCAACTTCAGCTTTCGTAGCATCTCCATGGCCAAAGTTTTACGGTCCTAGACGTATTCTCCGGCCTCAGAGTCGATTCCTTCCCCGCACTGCTTACAAGGGATTCGAGACAAGGCGTCGGCGTTTTCATGTTTCAAGCCGTGTCGATGGACGGGATTGAAGCGAAACGAACTTAAGATCTCGATCCATCTAGCTACTTGTCCCTCTAGTTGTCACCAATTTAAGCAGCAAAAACCAAGGCTCGGTGGTCTATGAAGTCCTTGGCAAGAAGAAAATGCTTATAATACGGACAACAATACACCATCGACAAGAGCCCTCGCCGCGTCGTACAGTAATTTCGTAAGGTGTTGTTAAGAGTCTTCGATCTGTACGCGATCACACGTTCTTTGCCGTCTTGCACCTGCGCTAGAACTCCAGGAATGGCATAAGCCGAAGCATCCGTGTCGAAGATTAACTCCAAATCGAGATCGGGATAGGCAAGTATTGGAGACTTTCAAGGTATCGAACGCTGCCTGGCACTCCTCCGACTAAAGAAAATCCACGTCGCTTTTGGATAAGCCATTTAGAGGTTTGGCTATGTCTCCATAGTTTGGAATGAAGTTCTCATAATAGAAATTAACCCGATAAATCGACGGTCTCTGTCAATTTGGTGTGTATTGGCCAATCCATAACCTTCTCAATCTTAGCAGGATCCGGGGAGATATCATCCTTTGAAACGCGGTGTCCCGATGATTTTAATCGATTATAAAATAGTATTTATTGTTGCATAGGATAGTCTTAAGAACCGATTATGCATTCATTATGTTATTTACGTGAATTTCATAAAAGATAATCAGTATAGTTGTTATTGACTCTTTTAAAGTTTATGCATTTTGTTTGCATAGAAAAGTCGTTTGACTGATCATGCATTGATATGCTGAAACATATAATATGCCGAATATATGAATTCATAAATGACGAATGTAAAATTAAATACCGCGATCGATATACTGTCTCTAGTGATATTAATGCATTGGATATGTGTAAATTACGTGATTTTCATAAAAGGATAACCAGTATAGTGGGTGAATGTTAATTCTGCAGTAAAATAAATGGAGTATTGATAAATCGTTTTAGGAATAATGAGGTAATTACATGAAATAGAAATATAGGGATCATATAATTATACGAATGGTTTTGAAGCACATACATGGTTTAATACCTTCGCATTCGGAATTGTTTTTGAACACCGCTATTTCCCAGTCGTTATCGAGCGAAGTGGTAGTCAACCACGGTAACGCATTGCCAATAAATTAGCTAAGTTTCATGTAATTTGGGCTCATAGCATCAATATTATGACGAAGAAACACTTTTATTTCATATAAATAGCCATAGGGCACGATAGCAAATAGAGTTTCATTGGTGTGTAATAGCTTGAACACAGCGCCAGTCGCCTTCAGAAAATAACTTTTTGTAACACGGCTTGAAACAGCTTTTATCAGAGGTTCAATGGACATTGGTTGATCAAATTTATTTATCCCCCCCATCCCACATAACTTGCAAGTTTTTTTAAAAAAAAAAAAA
>LQRL01031485.1:0-14392 GCA_001703475.1 Hydroides elegans
TTTTACCATAACTGGGCTACTTTCTTAAGCGTCATTAATTTTATCATATCACTGAACAGCTTTTAGAACTCGGAAATACTGATTTAGTTATTATTTTTTTAACTTTAGATTTAAGAGCATATACTTTATGAATATAAATCCGTTATATAAATGAAAAAAATAGTGCAATACTACTAAATATCTATACAATGAGTGACAAAATTTAGTATGGCATATCACTTGAACAAGCATTATGCAATAACAACGAGATGCAATATATTTGATTGTTTTTTTACTCGCATTATTTGGGCAGATATATTTGCATTGATTGCTCTATAGAGACACTAGATTTAAAGGACACACAAACATAAGTAGTCTCAATATTTGTATATTAATTAGCTTCAATAAGATGGGAAGCAAACAAGGTTTGTTAATAATAATTGATCATTGTGATGCATCAAAATATACAATTAGAATAGAAACAATCATGAAATAAGTAATTAATGTTATATTAAAAATGTAACGTAATAAACGTCATTTTACGAAAGTATTCCGAATACTGCTGAACTGCATTCAATTATATGGCAAGAAAATTCATTTTGCATTTCGCTTGCTTTCCAGAGGTTTTATCCAGTGCTTCAAAACCGATTTCCGTGCCACCAAACGTGACGGTCAGTTGTACGACCCTTGAGCGTCCTCCATCTTTGATTGGCATATCAACGTGCACATTGCCCAGCTCTTCTACATCATCGTCATCAATGTATTGAACCTTAAATCGAAACAATATGAAAAACTATGATGAAAAGTAATTTTGATAACAATTGAAAGGCTCGGATGCATAGTGATGCCAGTAGGGAAAATAATCGATTTTACATTTGTTTTTTACATCCCACTCATTCGATATAAATCAATACAATATGTTCCTATAGGTTAAACGGTTACAAATTTGTATTGCTCTTTATATAAAGTATCATTCTCTTTTGGAAATTCAATTATCATGTTTTGGTATAAAAGCTTTAAATGTTTAATTATAATAATCCACGTTTTTTCTAAACAAATACCTTAACGATAACTTTTTATTCTTTTGATTAGTTTTTAATCAAAACATAATTTGATTGGATTTTATCAAAAGAATTACCTTCTTTGGTTTTCGGTCTATACACATAAAATGAAAATCAGCACCATCTTGATCAGAATCCACTGCCGTGAACTCAAATGTCCGTGTATCACCGACTAGAACCTCCTCATCCTTTTCAACAAATACCTTGAACAAATCCTTGCACTTCGCAATCCCTTCATAAACAACCCTCTTTGATGGATCATGTATATCAGGGTTGAAGCTTTGAAGGAACCTGCAACCATAGGTTCGAGGGGAGACGCGGCTTTTTATTTCGTCGGGATTATGTCCAAATAATACTGCTCCCTTGATGACTGCCATTTGTGATTCATTTGGTATGAGAACGTGGACACGTCCTGCAAACCGCTCCAGGAGCATGCTCTGTTTAACAAACAGGAACAGAATAATTACTATAAATATTTCAAATATTGAGTGCAATAATGATATATGCTTTTCAATTGAGAAAGTTCTACAATAGTATTTATTGACGTGGGACGATATAAATGAAACATAAACATTGCTTTTATTACATTGATGTATATTTTATAACATTTACCTGCAAAAATGCACACTCACTGAAGCCTCCAACCATAAAGAAATACTTCAGTGGATGTAAATTGGGGCTTCCCATCAATCCTTCAACATGATTGATAATTTGGTTCACTATAGGTACAAAGAGTTTTCGAACTGCAAAATGCTCCATAATGATCGATCCATTGACAAATGATACACCATATGACTTTTTACTGTTTATACGTTGATCAATTCTCTTTCCATCTGTGAATTGGCGATATTGGCCGTCTATAGCCCAAGAGAGCGGAATGTTGATAGTGGCCTCGCCGTCTGGTTTGACAAGTTTCTTCGCAGTTTCAAATGCGGTCATCAGAACTAACCATTGCTGAGGGCATTCTTTGCGATAGAATTGAATGAAGTCGGCACCCAGAACATCCTCCAAAACCTTAAAAAATAAAAGATGAAATCAAACATGTAGCAGGTTTCATGAATCATGCTATAAATGTGTTGAATTTATTTTGAATTTGCCAGACTTTCGAACACATATTTTACACTTAAAACAATTTGATAACACTGGATATGTTCATTTAAATAATAAGAAATACCATTCATTGATATTACTTTATGTCAAATATTTGCATTTCAATAAATACCTGTATAAATTGCTTGTCAACTTGTGTTCCACCCCAATTCCCTCCAGTGGCACAATGCAGTTCTCTGACACTATTGTTATCACGAAGCTGGTGAGCTGTGATATCAATGGTTCCACCTACACAGTTTAAGCTAGTCTTACAACCGGCCGTACGTGCTCTATGGGCTGTCTACGGGCAAATTTTGGAGAAATTGTTAGGGACGCGCACGTTACACGCACATCACACGCACACCGCACGTACGTCACACGCAAGAGAAAACGTGCATGCAAGTTTTTTTTGTTGCGGGCGCTCTACGATTAAAGCATAGTAGACAGTCCAAAGGAAGCACGCACGGCGCGCGCCCGGGGCACGTGCGTGTCCCGTACTTGAACGACTGGAAAACTACGTGCTCTGCGGGGCTGCTGCGATCAGAAAAATGTTTAAAAAGAAGCGGGGCCCGTACGGGCGACCACCCGTGCGGCCGGTTGTAAGACTAGCTATAGATATAAAGTAATATAAATTGCCCCACCTTGTAGATAAATAAAAAAAGTTTTTTTTATTTATGTACGTCAATATTCAAAGATCTTGTAACAGCTATGACGGTAGATGTTCAAGAAAAAAGGTCGATTATTAAATTATAATATCATAATACTCATATGAATAAAACATATGAGTTTTAAATAAATAAAAGCGATATTAAGAATAAACTTCGCGTTAAAATAAACAAATCTTATATAATAAAGTTATAACGAGAATAAAACATTTGCCTCCACAGTCGATAACAAGATATTTTGTCCCAGGCACAAACGCAACGGTGTCTTCCTCAGGTTCATTTATGAATTCGGCACACTTTAGTCTTCTGCAGTATAAAGAGGCACATTCCGGTTCCAAGGCGATCACTAATTGGTGGGAGTCCATTGAAGGCATGAAGCCAGCCTTGATAGAAATGTAAAATAATGATAAGATTATAGCATATACTAATGAAAAATACGCTGTTATGTTATATAAGGGTAGCAACTTTTTTATAGCTGTATGTATTTGTTCATCGGTATATTTTCTGTATATTTTCACGCTGTTAGGTTATATAAGGGGTATCAACTGTTTTTATAGCTGCATGTATTTGTTCATCGGTATATTTTCTTTACTGTGACATATCAAATCAAACTAAAACCTGACCTTTTATATTGTTAACAAGTTAACAAAATATACTTTCCTTATACATGAAAATGGTTAACTAGAATATTTTTCTAGGCAATGTTTACCTTAAACGCAGCCTCTCTCATAAACTGCTTAGAATGATCATTCCAGATGGCCGGAACTGTTATCACCCAGCGAATCATATCGCTTCGCGGTACCCTTTAATCAAACACATATTTTATTTGAGAATCAATTTATCAAAGTTAAAACCGGTTTGATGTTTTGAAGTGCCTGTAACTAATTTAGAGGTTTGAAGTGCCTTATTTATTCAGCATTCATATCTACCCGGTTAGTTGTAAAGGTTTCTATGTGATGTAGTTTATGTGCAAACATATCAGGTATAGGTTATGTTTTGTAAAAACCAAAGACTCATTGAAAGTTGGGTTTGAAGTACTTTATAGCTGTTTAATCATTTTGCAGTAGTTCTCATCTTAATGAATCGATACACAGTGATATTCTATACACAGTGTGTGTTAAATCATTTTGAAACAATACATTAAATTCTTACGTCGTAGTTTGTGTCGAGACCACATCCAATAAGTGATTTTTAAGATATCGCAGAGCGTAAGTGAAAATTTCAAGCGCTTGTTTTGACTGTCCACTGCAAGATTCTATGCAAGATTCTCTATTGACATGCTAGAATATCAAAGCTTTTCTATATAAATAAGCAAAATAACAATATTATTTAGTACAATTAATATACCTGCGTAAAAAATATCGCGTTTTAAAATGAATATCTATAAAACTGTTACATTATGAAAATGTTTACATTTATCATTGAAGCAGCGTAAAATTATTCTTAGAAACTAAATATGTAATCTCTTAATACTAATGATGATAATAAAACGATAAATAAAGCTCCCATGTTTTGACAAAATGAATATATAATTTACCTGCTGCTTATGAAGAATCATCTTAAAATGTCGATAGAGTTGCCATCGTCCCTCACTCGTTCGATCTTCTTCAAGATATTTTCCATATGTGTTTTCCGCAGAAAATCCAAAGGATTCGAATTCGCCACTTGGATTTATGAGGACGCATGTTGACGTCTTGTAGGACTGTATAAATCATTTTTATTGATTTGTATGTTGTAATCTAGCTTCTTTCAAATTTAAAACGATCAAATGAAATCTAGCAAAATACAATATTTAGAGAAATAATGAATGTTATGCCATATACCATGTGCCATGCATCATTTCGGATTGTCTGATTTTCAAAAATGATTATTTGAAAATTATAAATGTTGTGAGAGCTATATTGAAACTAATCTGTCAACTATATTCTAATTATTACGATATTATTATATAACCTGAAATCCCAAAGCAGTGCCCCAGTTCTTGTTCATCTTGATATCTTCAGGATTCGATTTAAAGGAGAAGGCATATCCTGAGAATGTGGTGCCAAAATCAATAGCTGCAACCATCACGTAATCCGTTGCCATTTTGATCCACTAGAATTAGTTGGTGTTCAAATAAAATGTTGATAATTTAGGTTACGGAACTAAATAAGTTCATACAATATAGCTACCTAAACGACACAGGTGATCTTAACGATTGTTACGTCTTGATATAAGAAATAATGAACATTCTGAATTCCTTGTTCTACCGACTTATTTCTTGCGCGCTCTTATTACTTAACTAAACAAAGGATTTATTTCAATATGTTATGTAATTCTGTGCATGTTCAATAAAGACCAACAATGGTGATTCTAATTTATTAATATCTTATTATTTATTATACTTATTCATATGAACATACCTGTTCAATAATAATCAAGATGTGATAGTTCAGTGAAATGCAATATATTGTATTTTCTAATACATTGTCCTCGGTGTCTTTCATATATGATTTTACTTTGATTTTACAGAGATAATAATATTTCCGCTTTCCAAAAAATAATGCGAGTGTATATAAGAGGAAGTCTAAGCAAAATTTACAGCACACTTATTGATCAAGTGCAGGCAAAGCGCTATAAATAGGGTAATGTTAAATTGTATGACTAAGCTGATTTCTAAATATAGAAAGCAAAAGTTGTACCAAAAAGGTGGCAATCTGCATACGTATGTTAATGGATGTATGTCAGTTGCAACATTAAAATAATCTAATGCAATCTCAACATATATTATTATTAATATAAGTGTATATTGTTATGTTGTCTTATAGAAATAACTTAAGTGGTGATTAACTCTTCCTTAACGTGTACTGTCTGTGCTATGATTGTTTTAATTTAATATATTCGATGCTACACAAAACACATGTTAACTACAAAACCTGATATCAATGTTTAGAATGTCACGTTCTGTCACTTTATGTAACTTCTGTCACTTAATGCTTTTGATTTAAAATAAAGTAGAATGATTAAACATTATGCATAACTGCTGATATTCAAACAAATATAATGTTCGAGACTGTAAGCATTTTTTGTTAACACATGTGATGTTTATTTCTGGTTGGTATATAATCAGAATATATCCTGTTGAACATATTCCTATTCATCCAAATGAATAAATCAACTATTCATAATTTAATATGATATAAACCATTTTAATAAATCTTCTGTATTATTCTACTTGAAAGAAAGTAGTCAAATGAAAGAAGATCATTTCAAATTGAATGGTTTTGCATGGAGCAATAAACAGGACATTGTTGCATGGGATATATCATTGACATTCAAGTTTCTGCATATAGTAGTCTTAATACAATTTCTGCATTTTTATAAATATAATAATGTACACTTTATTGATGTTACACATTTTGCCTAAAGATATTTGACACGATAGAAACTGTAGACTGAAACTGAATTAATTTAATTCAAAGTAAGATAATATAATGCCATATAATGGCTAAAATGATAAAAGTATACTAATTCATGAGCAATTAACATAATTTAAGCCATCAATTATAGCGCATCAACTCTAGCGAAAATAAATTACAATTACATCGGTCCGCCTCTTCTATAATTCACAGATATAATATAAATGTATCAGTAGAGTTTCAACCAACCAAACAATAACCACGCAAAATTCATGATTTTTTATTTGTGATATGGAACTGTTAATTAAAACAAATGGTGACTTTTTACACAAAATATGCATAATTATACGTTTTTGTCTGGCTAAAATATAATTTAAAAATAATTATGTCAATAATTTTGTTCATATAACTTGTTGGTTTGTTTTAATCGAAAATCAAAGTAAAACATGATATTGTGTTTGTATTTTAAACTCTGCTTTTGCTGATCATCATGTATTAATCGCATTTGTTATGTAAATTTCTTTGATAATGCTAATAAGAACGTCCAGATATTTTCAAAACGGACCTTTTTTTATATATAAACAATCATATAACTCACGTCCAAATTGAACATATACAATCATTTTGTCCCCACATAACAATAAGCAACCGTCGGGTAAATATTGTACATGTTATCATCTTATATAGCACCAGATATTAGGTCCATCAAATTAATCAGAATGTAATCTTTTCATTAATGCACAAAATAAAACAGCTTATTCACATTGGAATGCCTGATTACTAACACACAGGACACAAAATATAACAAAATTATAGATTATATGAGTATATTTACATTTTACATGAGTATATTTACATTTAGTTGATGATGCTCCATGCAAATTCATATACATCTTGGTAAACACAAAGTAATAATTCATCGTTATCATGTCATTACTACGAATCAAAATTGATTTTGATCCACGGCAACCTGCTGTTAAAAGTAAATTTACTTTTGGCTTAAACCAATCATCTTGAATTCAACCATCATAGTTTGAGTTGCTTGAACGTACGAACCCAAGGCTCGAGATTGCGGGATCGCATACAAATATTATATATGACTGCACAATGTATGCTAGAACTTGACAATTTTTAATGTTAATGTTATTTGGTTTTGCTGTTATAAAAATATATGAAGCTGCTGGTAAACTGTAGTTATTATGATATTTTATATTGAAAATTTTATACTTTTCTTACTGTTTTCATATTTCAATTGTATCATGAAATAATGACGTAAATACTCATAGTATTTTTCGTTAACCGTTTAATAAGTCATACACATTTAATCCGAGACTTACAATAGCATTTATACCAAAGAACGTTTATAATGAAAATTATTATGTTATATAACTCAATATGCTATTAATACACTCACTTTTACGGTTTCAAAGGATTTCAACGTACCCGATTAAGTGACTTGTAAGATTATAAGCCTTTTACATAATCATATATTATGGAAAGTTATTGTCAAACATCAATGAGAGGATTCAAAAAATGATATCCAATCCTTATCTTCAGTTGTGGCCTTTATCATCTGAATACCTACTTAAAGATTTTAACTAGAGGATTTCAAACGTAACCGATTAGGCGACCTAATAAGAGCCTTGGCCATAATTATATATAATTAAAAAGAATAGTCAAACATATCATTTAGATGATTCATAAAATGATATGCAATAATTATCTATTGTTTGGGCCAATATAAATTAGATATCCAAATTGTTTATCTTGATGTACCGTTGTAATTTGAGCAGAAGTATCTGTATCTAGCGTTTCTTGCTTTATACATATTCAAGTAGTGACTTGATGCTATGTACATCCTGAAGACGCTTGGCCCCTTGTTTAAGGTCCTGTAGTTCTTGTACGCGTTCCTCCCAGCCTAGCTTGTGCTCATCTCTCTCCGCTATAATAAGCATGTCTATATATTCGACCCCAGAAAGCGGATCTGGCTTTAAAGCAATCTCCCGCAGCCGTTGCAAAATCTGGCGACATTTCTTCACGTCGTTTTCAACATCAGATTTGATTAGGAGGAACTCACATTTCAAAAAATTAATCAGATTAATCTTGGAAGCTTTCAATCTAGTCGCTTTTTCATATTCCTGTTGCTTTTCGTAGCATGTTTTTACAACTTGTCGCTCCTCGTTGGAAACAACTTCTGTGACCGTATATGTGAAGTCTCTGTTATCTTTTATCGTTTGCTCGATTAACTTGAGAAGCCGTTCTTCTTGCCTAAGCTTGCTCATTGTGGCTAATCCCTCGTGTATTTTACTCTTATAAAACTGAAGGGTATCCCTAAGATTTTGCCTCTCTTGTAAAACTTGTCGTGCTAAATTGAGGCTTTTTGGGTCTAGTTCTTTTAGAAATTCAAAAAATCCAAAAATGCTCTTTTGCCCCATATCCCAAATCATTTCGGTACATGCATCTACATCAGGGACATCCTTCCCATTTCCGTTGTTTGCAAACAGGGCAGAATTATTGAATCGAAAATACTTCATATAAGGAAGCTTTGCAGCCTTTATGGCATCAAGAACCGGTGGTATTGCCCCGTTCGCAAAGATTACCATAACTAAGACATCGTTTCGAAATATTGACCAGATTGAATCGAAAATTTAGTTTTGAGTGTGAGTCATTCTAGCATTAGGGGCCTTTGCCAGAGCACAAACTGCATCGAGGGAATCTATCCTGTTCACTTTCGGATTATCAAATAAGGCTCTTATTTGATCTTCTAGCATTTGGTCACCTTTGATTCTTCTCGCATTTACAAAACCTGGAGTATCAATCAAATTAACTGTAAAGGGTACCCTATTTGATTACATGCATGTTATTATATACACAGTGGTCCATTCAGTCTTACCCTGACCTGAAGTTTTTCTTTCATCTACACATTCTTCAATCTGGAGTCCTGTTTCCTCCTCCCACCTAACTCTGAAAATGTAGTTGCAGCATCCATTGATCAAAGTACTTTTACCTGAGCCAGTAGCACCAACTAGCATTATTGTCTTCTGTTGATTTGTGGCATGTTCATCTCCTAAACATTTTTTAAAGAATAGCAGATTCAAAGACAAACCAATCATTTTCTAATATTGATGATTGTGAATGGTACTTTTGATTAATATTGATGATTGTGAATGGTGCTTTTGATTCTTAGGAAATGAATAACATGCTGAATATAAAGTTAATAAAGTCTAAGCTTGAATATGTGTTACCGTTCTTCAAACTCATTACAAAGGGGAATTATTAATTGCATTGCATTTGAACTGTTGTGCTTTGAGAATATTGTAATATTTATATTTTCTTATAACATGTGAAACTAATGATTTCTGAGACTATCATCATACCTATTTTTGCAACACCTAACTTTGTTTTTAGCTTTATAATTATAAAAAGGAACAATCAATTATGACTGTCGGTTAACGTTAAGGCCCAGCAAGGTTATTATTCATTATATCACGTGTCCTTTATCTTACTTTTCTATTCTGAATTTTCTATTCTCAATCTACATCTTTCTACGATGTCGATATAGAAATTACCAATACATTTAGCTGTAAAAACAATATCACATATAATTAGTACGGAGCAATAGCAACTATTTTGCAGGGCATGAGTATATCATTATTATTATGATTGGTTTGAAAATACATTTATTAACTCATATTGTTTTTTAATAAAATTATTTACATGATATTGAAAATTCTATGACAATTAGTATACTTTATGCTGCCTATTAATAATCGTATACATTTATCACCTGAAATGTTCTCACAAAATTGTCATATCCAGGTTTTTCATATTTGGAGTTGAGGATGGAATTTGATTTGGGTGCTCCTGTGATGCCATCACTGCTATTTAAAAAAACAAGAAAAATGTTATTTATATTCATATTTTCATTAAAACATATCTTGTGCATAATTTTAGTCGTGTTATAATACATATATAAGCGTATTATAGAACCGATGTGCCTCGGTTACATACACGTGTTGGATTCTTCTACTACGTTTGGTAAAAACCTCCTTTGTCATTGTTTGATGTTTAATGACTGATACCAAAAACGCTCAACTTATGAATTGCAATTACAGATTGTCGTCAAAAAAACCTGGTCGATAAAGAAACCTGGTCGATTAATACTTTAGAATTAGGATCTCGTTCTAATATTCCCGTTTATGATTCTAATACAGCCCGCGCACATAATTGATATTAAAATTCAACATTGGTCGATTCTAAGTGCCAGTTGTGAAAATGCGTTATACGCTTTGTTATGACTTAACTGAACATATCGATTGACGGACAAACACCCCGGCCCCACCTTCTGAAGCAAGCTGTTTTTATAAGTCATAATGATCTCAATTAAAGACAATGGCGAAACGTCACATTTCGACATTGAACTGATAATACATTGTGTCGGGGACGTGACACATAATTATCCCATCCAAAACTGTTTATATATTTAATATATTTAAATAAATTGGTTTTGACATATTTCAACGGGTTCACTCGGCGCCTTATTATTTAAAAACGTTAAAAAAATCCTTATAAAATATTTTACAGTGTTTTTACAATGTAATTTTGAACGTTTTCAAGGATGCCTTTCTTCGTCTGTCATGAACGATGCATCTAATGTTCACTAATTCAATACATTACCCTTTTGTCTGAGGCATCACTAGAATCGTTAGAGCCATCTTTTGCAATACTGACAACAAGGAATTATCTGCTCTCGTTTTATTTGAGTTTTTAGCCTCGTTCCGTGCAACTGAATATAGATAAGTTAACAGTTAGTTAGGTCAATTGAAAAGCACTTGCAAACTACAAAAATGTCCGTATAAAAGAGTAGTTTATAAGATATGTGAATGATGATCATTTATTACTTCATAAATTACATTGAAAAAAGTAGAATTGTACTGATATAAATCATTTTGAATATTAAGGCCTTTGAGTTTTTTATTATTTTAGTAAATGATTCATTGTGCGACCATTTCTGGCTACAATAACATGGATGCTATAAAATAAAAATGCAAGCATCTAATTTACAATATATCTCGATAAATCATTGAATATTGGCAAAAAATATGATTTATGCCTAAACATTCTTATTTATGGATATTACATAAAACCGTTTGAAAAATAATATACGTTATCTGTATTAGAATATGAATTCCAGAGAGTAAATATGTAACATCAAGGGGTGTGAATTGATCCAATCACTTTACGGTATCAATGAATAAGTTGTATTCTTTAATTTAAGAAAAAACCTTGATGGTCATGGAGTAAATTCTAACGGTAGTAAATATCAATGGCATTGATCTTGTGATATATAAAAAACTACCATGATGCAGTAATCATCACTCAAGTTCGACTTATCGATCTGTGCACGATTTTGTACCTTAATTACTGCTTGATTGCAGCTTCATCTGTGGATCTTCAGGTCCCTCCCAGGCCTCAATGCGCATTTCGACTATATGGGACTATGCACTCTTCCTGGGTCGTCGACGCAGTTGATCACTCCGCACCTCCACAGATGGGCACGCTTGCTCTATTCCGTTCCACCGCTCCTCACTTCTTCTCTCAGTTCCATATGGAGGTTTCCCATTATGTTTTTCCCCGGCCAGTTTTCAGGTTCCACCAGCCAACTTCTTCCTTGGACAACCCACGCGACCAGAAGTTGTCGCCTGGCACAGCCTCCACTATTGTTAATTTGGCCTTCATTAACTCGTGTCTATATCTAGGAACGCATTCATATTTCCTGCGTATTACCTGTTTCATGACCTCGAGTCGTTCGATTTCCCATACTATTTCGGTAATGACTCCCTTTCCTAGCCTTTTGGCTTCACATGCGTTTATTGCTTAGATGATATATTTTGCCACATTCACTTTCCCATGGCTCATCGCCTTCATGAATTGGTATCCATGTTCGCTTGATGCAAATGTCCGCTCGAACACGCGAATGGTGCACGGGTAGAAATTGCTAAGCACGTCGTGTTTTCCCCTGAACGTAGTTATATACTCCAAGGGGGTATCACGCTTCCTTCTGGGCTTTGCTTCCATATTTTCGACGTGACTCATTCTATCATGATTCGTTGTGTTGGCCAAACTGTGGGGGCGGTTTTCACCTCCGTTCCGACCATACGCTTGATTCGTGGTGGGCGCCACACTGTGGGGGTGGTTGTCACCTCCGTTCCGGCAACCCGTTTGATTCGTTGTAGGCACCAGACTGTGGGGGTGGTCTTCACCTCCGATCCGGCCATCCGCTTGATTCGTTGTGGGCACCAGACTATGGGGGTGGTCTTCACCTCCGTTCCAGGCGTCCACATTGAGGTTTTCTATTGACTCTGACCTGGACTTTCGCCGGGTGAACATTCGCTCCGTCGTCGCCAGATCCACATGGACGCGGTCTCTGCATTGTCCCCGGCATCCTTCAGTAAACCCCGTCTATCTTTGCCTACTATTCCGAGCATCTTCAATGCTCTCCACGATGAGTTACCCGGGTATCCGCGGCATCCTATCTCTATAGGTTATAGTTATTCTGTGATTTTCACTGATAGTGTGATGGTATAAAAGTGAAAGTAGACATGTTAAAGGCCAATTATATAATAATGTATGTAGGGAGATTAATCTAAAATAAAAGGAGGTAAACATTAAGAAGTAAAACACTGTTTTTGTCCGTTTTAATTGAAATAGGGTTTCGTGGAAATCGTATAGCAGGAGAAAAGATAAATTGATATGAACGAATTATTATTAAAATACAACCTTAATCATAACAGAAAAGCGCTTTATCGTATTGATTGATTCAGATTATTAATAATAACTTCTCATCCTACTGCAAACAATTTTCCATTATAAGAAACGATGTGCATAACGTCTTTTTAAAACTCTAAATTTGAAGTGATTTGGAAAGCGCTGTCTCTATATTATGAGAAATGAGCGCTACGATGCCTGAGTGTATATCAATATACATATATATGCATATTTACATGTATTCCGTTTAAGATTTTGATATTGTACAAGTAATTATTTGTATTTATTGCTTTCGTTTGCTTGAAAGTTTTGGATTCAATCAAAGTTATCTTATATCATTATTATATAAATAGTATATTCTTAAAGTACAAACTAGCAATGATACAGAGAATGCTAACTTTGTATGATAGTATAGACACACCTTTGTTTTGACGAAAAAGATTATGTAAAACTTTATAAAGACATGAATTAAAAAGGTTATCACCATTTGTATTGAAATTTTAATTTTTTTAAGCACTATAACATAATTTCAATATGTATAAATTAAGTTGTTTCTTAAAAACAACTGGTATGCAAACATATTTCCGGATATATTTCAAATTAGATTTTATCGATTTCTCATTTTTAAAACTACCAAAATCACGTCTTTTAATTTATTATAACTGTAAACTTTCATTTGCCACAGATTAGACTTGATAAGTTTTCAAGCATGCTATTACTAGTTCAAATTAAAACATAATGTGTTAATATATGTGTGAGATATACGATAAATATATACATTGACGCAAATCTTTATTGGAATATTTAATACACATCACGGCAGTTTAAATCGCCCTTTTTGGTACACTTTAGTTTTGTTTGCTCAACCCCCTCTTTATCGCTTTTGTGAACATCGGGATTAAGAGCATCGTCTACAGTGCCTCAAATGAAGATCTTAAAATATCTTAAACATGTAGTTAAATGGGAAAATACAAGTTTTTAAATTAAGTTTAACGGTATGTTCCCGCGATAAGATTTTATTCGAAATTGTAAAATTAAAAATTCCTCTTGTCCTGTTTCTAACGGCATCAAGTTTACTGGTAGGTCAAAAGGCTTTGTGAACGAAAAAGCCCCATCAACCTTCCTATTTAAGTTGGCGTTTAACATTGGGTTAAATGGCAGTCGACTAATTTTTGATCGCATTTTGAGCTATGTTCCCACGATAGGATTTTATTCGAAACGATATCAACTTAAACTTCATCCACAACTTTTTCCAATGATACCAAGATTACTGGTAGGTCAAAAGGCATTGTTAACGAAAAAGCCCCATAAACTTTCATATATTAGTTGGCGTTAACATTGGGTTTAATGGCAGTATACTAAGTTTTTGATCGTATTTTGAGCAATGTTCCCACGATAGGATTTTATTCAAAACGATATCAACTTAAACTTC